>JAMZEH010000017.1:9315000-9532500 GCA_024699665.1 Ostrea denselamellosa | reverse complement strand
GATAGAGAGAGAGAGAGAGAGAGAGAGAGAATGAAATATTTTTGTTTTTCAATCATCACGGTACCAGTAAGATTTGAATGCCCTCTCTTTTCAATTTAACAAATGTCATTGGATTTAAAAATAATTTGGGAATTAGATCAAATACTCTAACAGGAATGCATACGAGATACCTCACAGTTATTTTCTTTTTGCAGAAATTCGGCCGACATGTGCACATTTTTAGTAGTGATGGGAACGGACATGTTAAATCAATCTTGTTACTTTGCATAAAGTCCTCATCGAAACATGGAAGGTCATCGCTCATTCAACAGCTAAAAATTATGTGAAAGGATCACTAAATCATATCCTTGATAAGAACTTGGTTATACGTTTATAATATTCCTCCATTATTAGTACGAGGGAAATTTAACATTCATTTATATCAATATGTTGATTGAAAAAAATAGATAATGAAAATACGTTTTTCAAAATATGTACTCTTGAAATGACGCAACATTTATTTATGATTCGTGTACGAAAATTTTCAATATGACTAACATGCAGTAAGATTACCGATACAAAGAATACATGTTTACGGAACAACAATCAGATCGCACAGCCACCGCTCAAGCGAGAAGAAAGTACCATTTAAATTATTTAGAAATATTAAAAAAGATATAAATGCAATGCCAATGCAAGTTTTACAACAAATCCATCCACTGAAGTAGTTACGATTAATACCTGCTCAGCACAATATAAGATTGATTGATTGTTTATTGTTTTTCGCCACACTCAACAATTTTTCAGTTATCTGGTGTGGTCCAGTATTTGTAGGTGGAGGAGAGAACCCAGATACAATGTATCCGGGAAGAGATCACCGACCTTCCGAAAGTAAACTGGCAAAGTTTCCCACATCTATCGGTGCGAGCGACAATATAAGATGCCTTACTGCAGATATATACCTCTACAGGCCGGAGTAAGACATTGGACATGGTTAAATGTGGATTTCACACAGTCTTCAACCCTAAATTGTATTCAAATCGCAGTATGTACCAAAAATCAGCACCTGATAACATCCATGTCGTTTCCTCTCCTATACTAGAATGTTTCTTAACCTTCATGTACAAAAGTGTTCGCCTTTTGTGTACATCAACAATAGACCTAGGTTTTATTAGATTCTGTAAATCCATCAAATTCCCTTTATGAAATAGTAAAAATTGTAATGTTTCAGAAATCAAAACAAACTAAATTATATCCTTTGTATCAGGCACAGCACCGACTGTTTTATAGGAATGTAAACTGTGCAATGGACGTTCAAAAAAATTCTAATGAATTACCCAGCCATATAAAGTTTTGTGAACAAAAAACACTGCTGTCATTGATAGTTCTAAATGTATACTTTTCACAGAAACAGAGATCTTGCCCATTCACAGGTTCTCTATTTGATTTCTGGAATCCATAAAAGTGTTAATTTTCAATCAAAATTATCCCATGGCAGCGGGCTAAAAATAGATTGGAGATGTTCTGGATACGGGAGCGAATTCACTGATGATACTGTCACCATAGATACTCTTTTATCATGGTGCCATGTTTTTTTGGTTTTTTTTCTTTTTTCTTTTTTTATTATTATTATTATTTTTGCATGGTATTCTCATTGATATGTTCTTAATTCGAATATGATATCTTTGATTTGAACATATTTTATTGTAACTGAATTTACAAAGAGATTGAGCAAAAATTTCTAAATCAGAACGGTCTCTTCCATATACATGTATATATAAAAAATATTTTGGTATGCATGGTTAAACAGCAATTCTAAATCTGAACATAATCTAACTTAGCGTATTTGATTGCTTAAACGAAAACAAATTGATGATAATAATAATAATTATATATATATATATATATATATATATATATATATATATATATATATATATATATAATTATCAAAATAACCACTATGTTTCATGGAAGCTTGTATGATAGTAAACAAATATTCATTTTCACTATTACTAATAGTATTGTCGTCCCAAAGAAGAACATGGGTGTTGACAATATGAAGGATGCTAATACCGAATGTATCATTAAAAGGAATATTTCTGGCTTCTTTATACCTACGACACATAAAGAAATACTGGTATTGATCGTCAATTTTTCCACAAGTGCATAACGGCCTGTTATAATAATACTGCAAGGGAAAAAATCTTTGTTTAATATACAATTGTGCCTAAGTCTTGTATGGAGAATATTTAAACGACGGTTGCCACATGCGAAATAAGAATAAGGTGAATTTTACTTCGTTTTTATGTTTAGCTTACTCATGAAAATTTCAAAGGATCCCCGTCGTTTCATTTCAACAGGAAGGGAATTCCATAAATGATTTTTTTTTTTTTAGATTTGAAATTTGCATTTTGGTACATTGTGATTGAGTATATTTCTTGTGTTGTGCTTTGTAGTTTTACCAGGTAAAATGTCTTTAGAATTAAATTCTCATCCACTTTATACATTGTTTAATCGTGTTGTGTTTCACTTAATATGAAGCGGTTTCCAACCTGTTTCAAAATAAAGAGATTCTCTTGACGCTAATAAAGTTAATCCTATAACAATTATTGCGACACTTAATTGAGGATTTTTTCCTAATTTTTCAGAATCGTTTTAATTTATAAATCCTACCCATACAAGTTACCCGACATCGAGAAAACAGTTTGTGTATTGAACAGTGATTTATTGCACGTGTTCTCTTTAATTTACAGAAGGCCTACAAAAGCCCTGCGATGTAAATTAAAAAGAAAGAAAAGTAGTTCTGGGTGCTTGTTGTCGGGGGGTGTTCCCCATATCAAATTATATCATATTAAATAACTTGCATTTCCTAATTGAAATGTAACCAATCAGAGTCTAGCATACAATAAGAATTAATTTATTATAGAAATGTCAAGAATAACGTTGAGGGTACTGTATCCGGTCGGTACATATGTACATATTCAGTGCATTGCATGACCTGACACACATGTACGCGTGTACAGCGCAACCTGACACACATGTACAAGTACGGCGCTAAGAACATCAGTTGACTTGTCAGCATGTCGTCATCGTCATTATGTAAAAGTAAGTCATTAAATATAAAATCAATAGGGACTAATCTGTGACGGCAATTACAGGACTAGTGTAGTCCAACAATGATTCAAATTTTCATTTTTAAGTGCTCCTGGAGGTCACCATTGTGCAAACCAACACATTGAAAAGAACACTTGGAAAAGTTGGTCTTTAAACCGGCGTCACTTATAGATACGGTATTTTGTGTTCTAGCCGTAAAAATCAGAGCTGTGTTCCTATTTACAGTCCCGGTTGCCACCAACCATTGCATTTATTCTCTCAACCATAAAGCCTCAAGGCTTTCCTCTGCATCCATGCATAATACGCTACGTTAGATTGTATAAAACTCGTTGTGCGATGCGTTTCAGTTTACTTCATGAATATTAATCAGATCGCGCAGTCATGGCGTTTAACTACGTGCTGGAATATTGCTATTGTTTTCAGCTGAGATGTAGTATCTGCTCATTATAGCCCGCACAAGAACAATTTTTCAGTTATCTGGTGGCGTCCACTCGACCACGGAGGCCCCGATATGAATTTTGAAAATGTTAATGTGTTTCTTTGAGGTGAATGTAAATACATTTTTAATGAATTTTTCAAAAAAATTACTCCAATGTATGTATTTAATTGGGGATTGAAGTTATTGTTAATTTTGGCGCTTTATATGTATAATATCTAGATTATTAAGTGAATCATATATAGCCTGGTCCCCGAGGCCTTCCGAAGTGCAAGCACGATGGCCAGGCATTCACTGTGCAATGGATTCTACCACAAATCGAAATCCAATATGACGGACTCTATGAGGAGTAATGGAAATGCACTTAAGTGAGCTTAAACAGCTGTGTCACTTTCGATTTTCTGTCATCAGTTGCCAGAAACAGACCTTAAGAAATGTATGACCCTGGTTTTACAAGTGACAGACTTCCTTGATACAGTCTTATCCCTTTACTTTCGAGCAAGTGGACGGTTCGTCAGTTCGCATATTTTCCACGTGTGTTAATTTAACCATAACTGTGTCACTTCTCTTTTTTCTACCATTGAATGTTTGTATTGTGTTGCTGGTGAAGATATATGCAAAGTATTATAGATGGCAAGCTCTAGTTTTCCTATTTTGAACCGGCAGTTCAGATCGAATTTACTCGGCTCTTTTTGAGACAATATTTCTTCCTCCAGTAAAATGCAGTCATTATGTACGAGTTTTATCGCACTATATTTGAATGTAATTTAATGTTTTACTTGGACAAGACTACAGAGGATTGCTACAGTTTGATGTGTGATGATTGAGGTGATTTAGGCTTTTATTGGACTGCCTTGTACGATGTACAGATTCCGAAAATTATATATATATATATATATATATATATATATAATTTGGATTTTGGATCTTTTCCATACACATGGTAATAAGAAAAGTGTGATTGCCAATGAAAAAGTACCCTCATATATAATGCTTCGTGAATACAAAACCATGGCAACAAATTTAATATGCGGTATATATTGCCTGTGTAGTAGGTCAAGTTATCAATTATTGCTTTCAATAGTTCAGTACCATCGTCGCGGACAGTATTTAACTGTTAAGTTGTCACGCTAACTTTATGCTTGATCCAATGGACTTGATTTAAAGTTTTTGCTGTTATTTTGGGTTACTTTGAATATTCTTCAGATTTCAGAAGAGGTCACTGACAAATTCATTTGCAACTTTTCCTTTCTCTGATTCACTGTCCTGTTTGCCCAAATTTATACATATGTCTGATATTTTGACAAATCGTAGAAAATGACATATTCTTCTTTTGTGTCAGTATTAAATTTTACATTTATTTGTAACTCAAATGCTTTGTCTTCTTTATGAGCAAGATTAGAGAATTGACTTCATGAACCTTAATTTCAATATTCTTATGTCAGAGTTGTAGCCAGGAATTCCATGCCTAACAACCAAACCAAATTGTACGTAATGTGAAGTACATAATATGACACAAGTCTTCTACAGTAGCAGCCCATTGCCATGCTTTTACACAAACTCATTGTCACTGCTTGGTTTTGATAGATTACACCTGCTAAAGCTTCAGAGAAATGCTGTACAGAATCACCATCTGGAGAAACCCACAATCATGCCTAGAAACAAAGTTATGCAGTGTGTTTCTCTCAGGTGTCGAAAATTTCAAGATAGTTTTAATACATTAAATTTGTGGTACTTGTATACCAAATTAATTAGTCATTAAAATATTGTCTGAAAACTGGAAGTTTTGGTTCTGGTTATAGTTTTGTGATCAATATTTGAAAGGAGATAACCAGATTGATCTATGTATTTTACTATGTAGTCTACTGCCAAATAGAAAGGGACAGAGAAAAAAATTTCTGAAGGGGTATATACGGACCCATCACCCTCAAAACCCAATACTCAATTCATGTACGAAGGAATTAACATTCGACTTGCATAAAGAATTACAGATTTCCAGAAAAGGTTAATAACTGCATTAATTTGTTACTGTCTGCTATTGAATTTTTCCACAAAAACTATTATTCCTGGAATCTAAAGATGCGAGTCTTCAGTAAGAAAGGAAATTCAATTTTTATCATACTCTGCAATCTGTTACCTTTGTTAGTGGAGGAAATCAATCCCAAATTGATTTGATAAAATTTGATAATAACAATTTCCGGATGTGTCTTCTAATGCATGATTTATTATATAGAATGAACTTACCTACGTGGTTTTTAAGTGCAGCATGCAGTCTTCTTATAAAAGAGAAGCAATATCGTCAGTATCTGAGGATTTCAATGAAAATGAGAAATTCCTGAGCGAAAGTGGGGAACGTGGATACAGACACACACTAACATTCCCTCCATTTTCTATCTGTAAGTAAAACCTGTAGAATATTTATAATGCTTTAGATGAAAAGGGAAACCATATTGACATCATTTTAAAATTCTTAAATGGTTATTCTACTTCTAGAAACGTTGCAGACTTGTTTCATTATTTATAAATCTAATATAAAATGATGTATGTGTACTGTGTATCTACTACTTTTCCCGCCAATTATCTATAACAACACACATTTTCACAGATTATACTGATGTTTATGACACTGAGTTTAATTGTTTGAATCAAAAGTGAGCATTTTGAGAGAGACTCTTCAAAAGCAAGATATGGAGGAAGTTGAGGAGCGGTCAGTTCTCAGGTCAGAAGTTGGCTAATAAGTAGTTAGAGGTTACTGGACAGTCACAGTCAATGACGTCACACAGGTCAATAACAAGTTTACAGTCATTAGCAGTCACGTGTTGAACCCAGGTCACCTAGGTCACCTGATAAGGTCAGGATTAGCAGTCACGTGTTGAACGTGTTGAAACCCGACCTCATTAAAAAAACAAGAGGTCACAGTCACTGACTCCAATATATAAATTTTCTAATTTTTACTACATTTATCATAAAAAACGAACAATGGAATGCAAACAAACACAATACAAATGGAAAATTTTAGCCTGGAGCGCACTCAAAAAAAGATAACAAAAAATGGATATTACACGAGAGTGACTGGTTTAATGGGACAGAAGACTGTATCATCAACTTTAAAGAAAAAATCCAAAGAGGATACGACATTGCAGACAGCTGGGGGAGTGAAGAGTACATAATAAAACGTAAACGTATGCCTGCAAAATATAGACCCTAGAAATATAATCATGCCTAAAGGACATAAGAAGAAAGTGCGATTTAATGATAATACACAGACTTTCTATGTTCCATATGAAGAACGGAGGGCTATTTGGATGACGTATGCTCTAAATAGAGCGCACCTTAAAAGGAGAATTACCAACACTGAAAATCTTATTCAAACCGTAATACAGAACAAAATGTTATCTATTCAGAGGAGATTTTAAAAAGGCACCTGTGTCATTCAAAAGGACAAGTGATAGATACCTTGTGTTAAATCAAGCTTATCTCTAGTACATATATCTACTTTTATAAACTTTTAAAAAACCAATGTCTCACATCACACCTGGCTAAAAAAAGATGTTAAATCTTATCTTTGAGTAAATACATGTAAGAGTCACAAGTGAACAACATAGTTACCTGCTTAAAAAACAACTTCACCTTTGAATACATGTGAGTCACAACCTGATCAACATAGTCAACTTTTTTTTTTTTATTTGTATACACCCGAGAGCCACAGTCACGTGTTTTTAAAACACATCAACCATATCTTTGGGTCTGCACACGTGCCAGTCTGACAGTCACAACCTACAGTCACTAAAGGTCACACCCAAAAGGTCAACAAAGAGGTCACAGTCACTTTCGTATCGCTGATCACGTTTAAAAGAACGTGACAAACCTGACAGTCACAGTCACAACGTGATCACCATAGTCACGTGTTTAAAAAAAACAATTTATGTGTATAAATACGGGAAAAAATGTGACCACACTCACAAATCTTTACCAGTCTCAGAGAAAGTTAGACGAATCCAAACAAAACATGGAACATTACCAGCAAAATCTCATTAAATCCAATTACTCCACACTGGTGAGGGAAATGAAGGTCATTCCTGTAGCTGGATATCTCATGAAAGACCACATCATTACAGACGAAATGCAACAAGAAATACAGTTTGAAAAAACTACCTACGGTCGTAACAGGAAATTACTCAGCATCATTTTGAGAAGAGGACCCAAAGGCTTCCATGGGTTAAAGAGAGCCCTTTTAAAAGCTAGTCAAAATAACTTAGCCAGGATGTTGAATAAGGAAGACAGTGAGCCCTCTGACTACCAAAAAAAGTTATCCCTGACTCGATCTTTTCTCGTCAACACCGCAGAGAAAAGACAGAAAAACGTTGAATCATGCAGCTCAAATGTTCAACCTCAACAGTCTCAGGAAATACGATGCAAAATCAATTTAGAGAACTTTAGTAAACTCTATCTCACAGCCCTACCTTACCAAGATGAAATCATGGTACACATCCGTCACTTCTCTGAATCTAACGGATTTCAATTCCCAACAAAGAAAGGGGTTATCTTCCCCTTACCCCGTTGGTTGAAATTTGAATGTCTCCTGGATGAGATTGAAGAATATCTACAGAGCCATAGGAACCAGGAAGATGAGATGAAGTGGCACATTGGCGGTGGTGTCTACGTTTCCCTATCCCCCGATTTCCCAACGGTGGACATTAGACACTACTGGAAACCAGATGATGCAAATGAACCAATTCCAACGAAGAAAGGGATGACATTGAACAGAGATAAATTTGATAGACTTAGATCCGCAGTGTGTGAAACAGTCGCCGGATAGCTGAAAAATTGCTCAGGCGACTATAAATAAAACAAACAAACAAAACAAACAAAAAAAAGCAGTGTGTGAATTACGTGAGAGTGTGCCTGAACTGAATGACGCTCAAATATGTATGTTGAGCGAATCCCATCAAAGTCAGTTGGGGGTACTCGGTTGTCCAGAATGTTCCCCCTTCGGTTATGAAGCACAACAAGAGCCGATGGAAACTGAGCAAAGTGAATCCCAAAACTCACTGACTATCAATGTAGACTGGGAATAAAAGAGAACTGTTTTTTGTCATATAATTTTTCTAAAGAAACAATCTTTACATGTATACCTGTAAACAAAAGCTATGTTGAATGAATGATATAATTATACAGCATTGTCATAATAAATTTTATGAATTAATTATACCACATATGAAAAACGTATCGTTTTCTTGTTTTTCTTTATATATCTCTCTCAGAGGGTATCTCAATCATTTTATCTCAGAATGTCAAACTACATGGATTATTTACGACAACTGTATTACACTTCTGGTAATCAAGGAGCATTCTCGGGTCCTGAAAAATTATATCAAGCAGTCAAAGAAGATGGAAAATACAAAATCAGTAGAGCAGAAATTAAGCAATTTCTAAACAACGAAGACGCCTACAGTCTACTCAAACCCACCCGTCAAACATTTCCACGCTCAAGAGTTGTCGTGAACACGATCGACTCCATGTGGAATGCAGATCTAGCCGACGTTAGCAACATTTCCAGCCACAACGATGGCTATAACATTTTGTTGGTTATAATAGATATATTTAGCCGGCATTTGTTTATGCTACCATTAAAAAGTAAACGACATCAAAATATCATCAATGGATTAAAAATCATCTTCCAGAAGGGGAGAAAGCCAAATACCCTACGAACAGGTAAGGGTACTCAATTTAAAAACCGCTGGCTTAAGGCATTTAAAAAAAAAGAAAATGTGAATATCTTGTACACACAGAATGAAACCAAGGCCAACTATGCAGAAAGAGTCATACGCACAATGAAGAATATGATGTATCGTTATTTTAAAAAAAAAATAGAACCTATGAATATACTAATATTTTACAAGACTTGGTAAAAACGTACAATACCAGACCACATAGAATGTTAGAAGGGTTTTCACCTGTATCAGTTAACAAGAAGAACGCTGGAGAAGTCAGATATATGAGCTACCTAACGAGGAAGAACAAAACCACGGACAAAACTAAGACGCAGAAACCTGTACTAAAAATTGATAAAAAGAAAAAGAAAAATCCATACAATCTAAAAATAGGAGATGATGTGCGTATAACAGAAATTAAACACCCCTTTAAAAGAGATTATCAACAGAAATGGACAGAGGAATATTTTAAAATCAGTCAACGCTACCTGAGAGATGGGATTCCTGTCTAAAAATTAAAAGATTTAACAGACGATTCAATTGACGGTACATTTTATCAATCAGAACTTCAGAAGGTTATCAAGCCAGACAATATTCTTTACAGGGTCGAGAAACTACTGAAAAAAAGACGTAGAGGTCAGACTAAGGAAGTATATATAAAATGGGAAGGATGGCCTAATAAATTCAACTCATGGATTTCTGAAAGTTCCCTGGAAAAAATCAAATAAAATACCTCATCTACAACGAACTATGTTCATTTTCACGATGAGTATCCGTATGTTATTATCCTCTGAAGACAGCTCTGAATATTTTCAAAACAATCCCAACAATTTTACAATCCAGTTGAATAAACAAATTCAATTTGATGGGTACTGGACCGTAGCTTTAACCGAGTTCAATGCGGAAAGCTGGCTTTCAACATCCAAAATACACGAAGTTTTTGTATGCTGTAATATTTGTGAGGAGACCGTGGTCGGAACTAAAGAAATGCCTCCATTAAGGAAGATTTATTTAGAACAAAAAACAACCGGCAATATGATTTTTACATTACCATATTATATTGCCGCCCGCGTGGCGCAGTGGTTAGAGCGTCGGGCTCAAAGATCTGATGATCCTTGAGTCGGGGGTTCGAATCCCACTGTGGGACGTGGGTGCCGGTCTTTCGGATGAGACCGTATAAACCGAGGTCCCGTGTCGCAGTAGGTGTGGCACGATAAAGATCCCTCCCTGCTCAAAGGCCCTGAGTGCCGAGCATAGGTCTAAATTTGCAGCCCTGTCACCGGTAAAGGTGACAGCCGCCGGATAGCTGAAAAATTGCTCAGGCGGCTATAAACAAACAAACAAACAAACAAACCATATTATATTCCGGTAAAAATAGCTCAAATACAGCAGATATCGTTGTATATAACGGACAAGGACGGTAAATTAGTTTCATTTTTAAACGGAGCGGTGAACATATCACTACACTTTAAGAAGTTTCCTTACATTTTATGATGAACAGTCAAACGTATGTGAGTGACCCTAAAATATGGGAGGCATTTTACAAAAACATGGCTGGGAAAAAATTTAATCCCTATAATTATAAACCTAAGCAAATAGGTAGAAGTATGAAGAAACGGAAATCATATGTCATCCCTATTTGACCTCACTCACAACTGGAAATCCAACAAAATTTCACACAAGTAACACCCATGGCAGCTGTAGAAGAACGTGCACGAGTAGAACATACCAGCGATGTTGAAAAGGGAAATCGCCATGTCAAACTAAACAGTGGTATAAAAAGCCAACATAAACAACGATCTGTCAGTCCTTTAAAGGAACTGAAACGGTTAACATCATCCAAGAATAAGAATAAACCCATCAGCCAACAGAGAAAAAATCGAAACATATCTACAAGTGCCCAGAAGAAAAAAGATATTAAACAGAGAAAAATTCCTAAAAAGCCAAGATCTACAAAGGCAAAAGTACTTGCCATCGACAGTTACAAGAACATATTCAAAGAATAATAAAAAAAAGATGGCCTTTTTAAGCAGGAACGATCAAGATATTGCTCAACCAATGGGACTTTCATTATTTGCCTCTCCCACTAATCAAGTAGCGGTCGAAAAAGTCTACTTCACGGAAGCAAGACCAATTTCCAGCCTCAGCGTGGACAGTCCCATTGAGATGGTAATTTCTGGGGCTGGAGCGGAATATATTGATTTAAAGCGAAGTAGATTATATGTCAAAGCCCGGGTTTTAAAAGTCGACGGCATAACTTTGGCAGTCAACGAAAAAACAGGCATCATCAATTTGCCACTACAAAGCATGTTTTCTTAGATGGACGTTTATCTAAACAACAAGCTAGTATATTTCAATACGAACAACTACCCCTGGAAAAGTTATTTGAAAACAATATTGTTCAGTGATAAAGACGAGCTATCTTCACAAAAACAATCAGAGCTTTTCTTTAAGGATGAAGGGAACTTAAGCGATGCCAATGCCTCCAACGGGGAAATGCTGGATTGGTCCTACCTTACGGGTACACACAACAGAGCCAAACCTTTGAATTAGAAGGAAATTTGATGGAAGACATATTTGACATATTTTGTTTTTAATTAAACTAATTCCAAATGAAAAAAGGGGTTTCTATTCTATAAAAATTGGATTTTCCATGCTTCAAAATCACAATCCCAGAGGTTGACGAAGGCATAACATGGAAACAAACGACAGCGAGTGGTGGAAAACAAAGTCTTTACTTCCTTTCTCTGCACCAACTACTATTTTGATATGTGGTAGTACCCAGAGCGGGAAAACGTATTTTACAAAACAATTGCTAGAAAAAGCTAATGAGATGTTTACGATGCCGGTGGATAAAATAATATATGCTTATTCTGAGCATCAAAATATGTTCCACGACATGGAACAATCTATACCCACTCTGGTATTACATCAGGGATTACCCACAAAGGAAGATATAGAGAAGTACACAGAAGATGTGCGTCATTCTATCATCGTTTTAGATGACCTTATGTTAAAGGTTGCACAATCTCAAGACTGTGTACATCTATTTACGGTGACTTCACATCATCGCAACATAACCACAGTGATGCTTTCTCAGAATCTATATCCCCCCGGAAAATATGCCAGGACCATTTCTCTAAACTGTCTTAATGTGATCTTATTTAAGAACTACCGGGATTCACGGCAAATTATCACCTTCGGATCCCAAATCCTACCAGGAAATGTAGCATTTTTTAAAGCGGCTTACGAATTAGCCACACGCCCTAACTTTGGTTACAAACTTGTTTGTCTGGAACCTACCCAAAACAAAGAATATCAACTGCGATCTCGCATTCTCCCCGGTGAAGACATGATTATTTATCAACCATTATAAATACTTTCAACAATTGGTTATGTAATTCATACTACGATCATGAAGCAAAGAGTGCGGAAGCACATTGCTCTCCTCCGATTTCTGTTGGATATAGACACTGCTCAGCAGAAACACATTATCAAATCCTTAACCGACAAGCAATGCGACGTAATCAGTGAAATAGCCCGCAATATTTACACCGTGACATACCCCTTGACAAAACAGTACATAAGACAACTTACACCTTACAAACCATTCATTCAGATGTTAGGATCCCGTGAAACCAGTTCAAAACGGAAACGACAAATATTATCAAAACACATACAGTTACTGTCTCTTATGCTAAAACCGATTGTTCAACATTTCAATAAACGAAATGGCAAAAGAAATGATATTAATACCGAAACTAAAATACGAACACCTGAGAAGATTGCAGAATAATGACGAATGTGTTCAAAATGACATCTCTAATGATGAAGACAAGGAGACCAAGGACAAGTCTCTCAACTTGTACAAAAACCCACAAGAGGCAAACTCCAGCACAGGGAATGAGATGCATGACTTACAGTCAGGAGGTGCTTACATCAGCAAGATCAAAACAGCCTCCAGGCCTTTCCAGAACAAAACAAAAACGTCAGAGAAACATTCTTTGGCTTACATATTAATTGTATAACAAAAAAATCAATATTTTGTATTCAACATTTTATTGCATACAAGCTTTTCTAATAACATTTACAAGAAAATGACAGCAATATGTTGTTTATTTTTCCACTACTTAAAATCCAAATGGCAAGGTGTCTAAATTTGATAACAGTCTACGTTTGGTATATACCATTTGATAGTTTTTATTTTCTTTACGATTAAGCAATTTTCTTTTTCTTTTGTCTCGCGAGATTTTGCAAGGATTGTGAATCTCAATTTGTCTATCGTTTGTCGTACAAATGATGTCTTTTATGGCCTCGAAGTTGATCAATTTTGAGTTCATCCAATTCAAAGTAAAACCCCGAACTTTACATTCCTCTTTACCAGAAAGGGTGCGATAGGCATAATTTTTGGGGCCTCCTGATACAAATTCGATAATGTGACCGTCTTTAGGATCGATTTCATTTGTC
Organism: Ostrea denselamellosa; assembly: GCA_024699665.1. Classification (NCBI taxonomy): domain Eukaryota; kingdom Metazoa; phylum Mollusca; class Bivalvia; order Ostreida; family Ostreidae; genus Ostrea; species Ostrea denselamellosa. The sequence goes on along the minus strand of JAMZEH010000017.1, from coordinate 9,518,787 downwards.
ATTTCACCCAAACAATTACCGATAGGGAGATAACTCAAGTTATCTGACTTATGGGTCTTGAAAATGACACTATCCGTATCAAAGTACAATCCCCTATCTCCTAACACATCCAACACACTATACAACTTTAGACGAGCCCACATTGTGGTAAATGAAGCCAAAAATATGTTTTGTTTTGGGGTTTGTTTTTTTTTTGGTTTTTTTGGGGGGTTTTGGGGTTTTTTTTTTTTTTGGTTTTTTTTTTTTGTGAGTATATATAATTTATTATGATATTGGGTTAGGATTTAACATTAACCCCTACATTCCAACCTAACCATTGGATATGGGTTTTTTTCATTAAAGTAACAAATCGGTGTAAATAAACCAACTCACAAATAAAGGTTGAAGAAAAGAAGACAGTACAGGTAGAAACAAAAAATCAAACAATAAGCTATACTCTGGCTACATTTTCTATAAACCTAAAGTATAAGTGAGCCTTTCAGCCAAGGTCATATATATCTTGTAGAGTGTTAATACACATAAAATTATGATAAACATTTATAAATATAATTTTTATATTGCCACATGACCATTCGTATTGTACTTGGAATGAATAACATTGGTTTGATGTATACACATATAGATATATAATATATATACATAGTTACATTTATATATACATACTTTCAATAACTAAACCATTACTCAGACTTTAAGTTGCTCAAATAATCTCCATTTTTCATAAAATTTTCCTGCACAATTATTTCTTATTGCCAATTTCAATTCTATATTGTACAGGTTTGATACAACAATTTTAAAGCAATTCAACATTAAAGTCTTGTTGTGACATCTGCAACAATATATATAATATTTAAGGTTGCAATTTATAATGTTGGTAATTTCATTTTCAGCACATCCAAGTATATATTCTTTTTCATCCAATAAAACATCAAAGGAGAAGGTATTAGCAATCCAAGAATATACAGTTCTTATAAATCTCTGAACCACGTCACATTCATACAACAGATGTTCTATACTTTCCCTGTGTTGTCTACAAAAAGTACACAGATCTGTATCTGTTTTGTGAATAATTTTTTAAAAAGTGTTAGTGGTTAGGATCCTATGATTAACTCGATATTGAAACCACTGTAATTTTCTTTCTTTGACAAATAAAAATACATTATCATATATTTTTTTCCAATCATCTTGTGATATCTGAAACCTTTCGTTCCATTTCACTTGTCCTGTAGGTTTTACTTCATCATTATTTAAAGTACTGTAAATTTTTTATTTCCTTTTCTGTCTAAAATCAATGGAATTAAGTGCATTGGGATGAAAGGTTCAGATATCGTATTAGTTTGATCTATCTTGTGCTGTTTCAATGTTTTCTTAATTACTTTGGTTACACTTAAGTATTCTAAAAAGTTAGTTTTAACATTTTTGTACAAAGATGTAAAGGTGTTGTATTCCATAATTTTTCCATCCTTGTCCAAAATTGAGTTAAGGAAATTAATATTATTTTCACTCCATGCTTTCAAAAACATTGTTTTGTTATTAATCTTAAAAATGTCATTATACCATAAAACACATGAGGACATGTGATCTTGTATAGTCTGGTCATCTTCACCATAGCGGTTTATAAGTTTTTTCCAAGACTTAAAGACATCCAACCAAAATTGGTTTTCAGATTTCACAACATTTTGTAAAGCATAGAGTGGTCCCAAGGTTGGTACTTGATTGATATCAATATCTGCTCTAATAACTGATTGCCATTTGGCAGAGCCTCTAAGTAGTTTTTTTCATCCATGACATTTTCATGCTATCTATGAAATTTTCAATGTCAATCATCTTGAGTCCCCCCCCCCCCCCTTTCATAATTTTGCGTTACTACTTTTTTTTTAATTTTGGAAACAGGACTTTTCCATAAGAATTCAAATAGGATACGATTTAACTGCTGAATAATGTCTTTAGGTGGAGTGGGTAAAGCAATAAATAAATGTACTAAGTTAGATACCGCTAGTGACTTAATTACTGTGATTCGACCAATCGGTGTGAGATTTCTTTTTCCCCAATGTTTTAACAAACCCTTGATACTTTTGATTTTTTCGTTAAAATTACTTTTGATGATATTTTGTAATTCAATGTCAAATATTATGCCTAATACCTTGAATGTCTTACTTCCCCATGTTAAATTTGTGTCACCTAATAATATTTCTGTGCTTTGTCTTTTACTACCAATCCATATAACTTGTGATTTGGAATAATTTACTGCTAATCCCGATATTTGTCTGAATGTGCTTAATTCCTGAATGGTAGCCTCCAAAGATTGCCTCGTCCATTCAAGAAAAAGAGTAGTGTCATCTGCAAATTGTGATAATAAATGTGTGACTTCTCCTATGTGTATACCTCTGATATTGTTATTACCTCTTAATTTTATAGCAAGAATTTCTGCACATAATAAGAACAGGTATGGGGATATTGGGTCGCCTTGCCTACAGCCTCTTTGGTTGTTGAACCATCTTGATAAATTCTCCCCTTGATTAACAGTTGTTATGATATCTTTATAAAACATTTCTATCCAACTAATAATTGAGTTACCGAAATTAAAAAATTTCAACACTCGTATCATAAATTCCCAAGAAACTGTATCAAAGACCTTTTCAAAATCTAAAAGTAAAATAAATCCAGGGATATTGTTGACTTGTGTATAATTCATGATATCATATATTAACCTAGTGTTTTCAGCAATATTTCTACCTGATATAAAACCTGTCTGGTCTCCATGTATAAGTAATGGTAAGACAGATTTTATTCTGTGTGCAATGCAGCCTGATGCAATTTTGTAAACAGTGTTCAATAATGTAATAGGTCGCCAATTCTTTAAAAATTGTTTTGGTTTATCATGCTTTGGTATACATACTATTATACCTTGTCTTTGAGTAACTGATAAAGTACCATTTCTAAATGCAAAATTTAAAGACCTTACAACAAAATGTCCAATATCTCTCCAGAAAAATTTGAAGAATTCTGTTGTAAATCCGTCACTTCCCGGACTTGTATTATTATTTAATTTCTTTAGAGTGTATACCGCTTCCTGATAACTAATTTCACCTTTCAATCCCAATTTTTCTTCCACAGATAGTTTTCTAGTATTTTCAAATACTTTATCAAGTTCCCATTTTTGAGCAATATCCTTTGTTTTGTTTTGATATAAAGTTTCATAAAATGTACACACATCCTCCAATATTTCATCTTGTTTGGTAATAATATCCCCTCCCTCAGTTTCTATTCTTTGTATAATTTTACTAGTATAATTTCTTTTTCCTAAATTACAAAAATATTCTGTTGGCTTTTCGCCTTCGTCAATCCATTTCACCTTTGCTGTTATCATTGCACCTTTTAATTTTTCAGTTCTGATCTTTTCTAATTCTTTATTAAGTTCATCAATGCGAGATGGATCTATCTCAATTTCTTCATCCTCAAGACATTTTATCTGATCCTGTAATTCTCTTTCTCTTTTATCTTTATTTTTTTTAACAAAAGAGGAATGCGAAATGGATTGACCTCTTATTTCCATCAACAGTACTTGTAAAAATAATAATTGATCATTGATAACAAAGGTGATTTTATTATCAGGAATATTGGGAATTTGTTCTGCATTGTACACTGGTAGACTATATTGCAACTTTGTATTAGATATAGTATTTTTTACTTTCGCTACAAATTCTTTATCATATAACAGTGAATTATTGAATTTCCATAAACCCTTTCCTCTATGGAAATCCTGAAACCTTAAAGAAAGAAATACAATAGAGTGATCCGTTCTATAACTTGGATCTATATTACACTCATGAACACAGTTAAAAAGACTATTGGATAATAGAAAAAAATCCAATCTAGCCATTTTCCTTGGATTTTTTTTCCTCCATGTATATCTGTGAGTATCAGGATGTAACTCTCTATATATGTCCATGAGATCCAAATCCTCTATAATTTCAAACATAAAATTCCGTGCATTTGGATTATTTATAGTATCTTCTTTATAAAATTTACAATCTAGTGTTGGATTCATAATGAAATTGAAGTCTCCACAAATTATATAACTTTCATTTCCAAGATTTTTAGCCTTTTGAATTACAAATTTATAAAAGTCAGGATTGTCTCTGTTTGGACCATATATATTAACTAATGTAATCTGTGTATTTTCCAAGGTAACATTCAAAATAACAAAATTACCATTTTCATCACATACACATTCATGAACTTTGAAGTCAAAAGTGTTATTAAAGATAATAGCTGTACCTCTTGCATTAGATGCATAAGAACTAAAGAAACACTTATCAAAACCCCATTCACTTGTCACAATATTGTGCATATCTTCTACAAAATGTGTGTCCTGTAGACAGTAAATATCGCACCTCTTAGATTTCAAAAATTTTAAGACAGCTTTTCTTTTCTCTTGAGACCCAAGACCTTGGCAATTTACTGATAATATTTTAACTTCATCCATCATAATCTAAATATGCATATATACATTCTAATAATCTAATCAAAATACACCTAATTGCAGCCAGAGTACACAAAATAACAATGAAGGTTGATAGAAAGGCATACACAAGTAAACAAAAACCCATGGATCAGCAGCATGTTGTGGTAACCACTAAAAAATATTACAGTTACCGATTGGGTGAAAACACGTGTAACACTTGTTCACATAAAAATTCTGCGTATGTCGATCCCGATTACATTTACAGACGGTAAGCATAATTTTCAATGACAGTAAACCACTAAACTTGTTGACTTTTACAAAACTAATAAAATATAACTATATACATCCAAATATGACAATGTGACAACAGATAAAAAAGGAATTACATAGAATTGCTTGGTTTACTTCACTTAAAGTGTTAAATCACTGACAAAAGAAAAAGAAAGTTTCCTGGTCATTATTTAGAAAGCGTTTTTCATACCGTTCATTATTTCACTTTTTCATGAATTCCTCTGGACTCTAATTTTTTGATGGATATCATCGAAGAGTTCAAATTTCATCTGATGACCGGATTTGGTCTTTCCATACACTGCAGTGTTAAAATACCACGCACTGTCAATTTCACTACTTTCTTTGAGTCTTTTAATAAGGTCCAGGTTTTTCTTGGTCACATCATTTACCACGCGCACATTGTTTTTAAGGTTCTTTTTTTGCCGCATGATATTTCTTTTGATTTTTGAAGAGGCCAAGCGCACAATGATCGGTTTGTCTCTTTGGGCGCGGTTTTTTGTCGGGATGCGGTGTATCTCCGTGATGTCTGCATGGTCCATTCGGAGTCCGAGTTCGTCCGTAATAGTTTGGATTACATCCTGTCGAAGGTTCTCATTGGATTTTGTGGGGAAATTCAATATTTTCACATTATTTTTCCTCGAGTACTGTTCATTGAAATTACACGAGACAGCTGCCTCTTGCACAAGTTGCCTGTCCATATTAACTTGTGTTCTCAACTTCGCGTTAGACTCCTTAATTGTTGAAATTTCTTTAGAAAGGTTGTCATTCACCATCTCCAAGCCTTTGATCTTATTTTCATATTCTTCCTTCAGATCTGAAATCTTCTTCGCCATGTCTGATCATGTTTGATGATGCAAATTTGGGGGGCAGCTGCACTCTCAATCTTGCTTCCTCTTGGTACAGACCATTGCTGAGGCAAACTAGTACAGGTTAAGTTGTCAGGAACTGCTTTAAACCCCATCAAAATCCAATGCTGAAGAGCCATCAGCAAGCCGATAATATGGGAACACGATCCACTGGCTCTGAAGAAGACCAAAAAAAAAAAAAAAAAGAAGATAGAAATCTAGCGCTACTGCAGTATTTTTCATAGAAAAAAATATTCGCCTGATTCAGAATTCACATGCATAACATTTGCTCAACTTACCCCGCAGTGCACGAGCAATGTGCCAAATCCAAGGAACCTGGCGTTATGTCCAGATTTATGGAAGGTGGAGTCATTTTTACGTTGAGAACGATGACATGTTGCCGAAATGCGTACTTCATTTTCCTTGTCGCTTTTGTACATTTTCACTCTTTGAAAATAGTTTTCACTGTAATATTTAAAGCCTTGTTGTTTCGCTTTCAAAGACACTTCTTCCGTAATATATTTCTCAGTTATATCCGCCGATAAATCTGATAAAACTGCCAAAATTTGTTGCTCTTTACATTTCGTCGCCATGCTGTCACGGACGCTATTTGTCTAACCTCAGCATTCGTGACGTAGATAGTAAAAAGGGGCGGGGCTTATAGAAGATGCGGCGATTCGTGAATTACTCCCAAAAGGCATTTTATAGTCCACAAAGCAACAATATAAAAATATAACTTCTTTTTATAACTTATTGCTGTTTTTTAATCATAGTATGTGTAACGCGAAAACAGGATCTGTCGTATCACAACTTGTTATAAAACCGAACTGTGCAGCAGGTATTACATTACAATTTTGAGACCATTTTAATAACATATCACTCAAAATTGACGTGAAAATGTTTGAGATATAACATACTAGCGTGATACCATGATTATTATCAGTAATATTTGATCTCCTTTCTTAATTTTTTTTTTTTATTTATAATTTTCACAGACCAACATTTAGGGAAAGATCCTCCATCTGAAATGAATTTGAACAGAATATGCAAGATCGGTACAAAAACATTTTTTTAATTTACAAAACATGTTCAGTTAAGACATTGTTAACACTGTTAGATCTTTATATTACCTATATCAACATTACCAGTAATGACATGTCCAGCTATACAATAGCGAAAAGACAAAGATCAAAAACACGTAGGTGGATTGAGTATAACATGGTCTATATCTAGGCACTGCAAAGTTTGTTTGTAGCTAAAAAATTGAATGCAAAAATGGAAGTATATATATATATATATATATATATATATATATATATATATATATCTGTAGGAAATACAAGGTGTCTACTTCAACTTGAAATACCCTGGGATACAAAACTGAACTTTTTTTGTATGACGAAGAATGTTCTTTATATTGGCGGCATCAATTCCTTTGTGAGTAAATTGGAGTTTAAGGAGCTAATCTTATAAAACTGGACAGAGTTTTAAAATTATATATAATCTTGCATGTGGAAATTTTCTGTAACATTCTGCTTTTATTAAGTGAAAGTTGTAATATATTTCACAAGAGGGGGGAGAGGGGATTGGGGTCCTTTATTATCAGTAACACTTTTCAATATATGATCTCAATTAAATAAATTCCCATGGGGATCCGGGTTATTAGAATATATCCTCAGTATTCCTTGCTTGTCTTAAGAGGCGACTAAATGGGCGATCCTTCGGATGAGGCCGCAAAAACCGAGGCCCCGTGTCACAGCAGGTGTAGCACGTAAAAGATCCCTCCCTGCTAAAAGGCCAGAAGCGCCGAGCATAGCCCTAAATTTTGCAGCCCTTCACCGGCAATGATGACGTCTCCATATGAGGGAAAAATTCTTGAGCGGGACGTTAAACAATATATAATCACTGACTCAATCAATCAATTAAGTAACTCAATGTCTAAGCCAAAGCTTAAAACGATTTTATTGAATGGGAAAAAAAGTCCTGAAATAAAAACGATGAGAAATATCAATTTTCAATCATTTAAGGATGAAGTATTGGGTATCACAAAATAAGGAACTTGTATCATGTCAATTATTGGCCACATGACCTATTCGTTTAGCTATACCCAAATTAGATAATTGCAATTCGCGCCACAGTGATTTTCAATGCACGATGGAGAGATTACGTTGAGGTAAGCGATGTTCTCACATAAGCGGATACGGATATTGAGGATATTAGATTTTCTCAAGTATGTGGGTAAATTGAAAAGTAGAATGATGTTTTGGAAGGTTTTGATAATTTTTCCGTGCCTTAGATCGTGAATGTACAAAGATTTAATGATTTGGTGGAGTACATGGATTTCAGTCCGTCAGAGAACGTGAGTAACTTCACCTTGCATTTCCAAAGCGCGGGGAATCTGATTTAAGATTTGAGAAAATATTACTAGTTCAGACCCTCAACTTTCAAATTTTATACAATTATCATAGTGTGGGGAAATACTGACAGATGCGTTTACGAGAAATGGTAACTGATCCATTAGAAATAGTTTGCAATGATCATACATTTGTTAATTTTTTTGTCAATTGAAAAATCTATACATACACCAACATCTGATATACCCACTGGTGTCCCATTTATGTAGTCTGTTGTATATCAACAGATGTAGCAGGATTGTTTTTCTGAACAAACACAGAAAAAACATACAATTACATTAGAGCAATATCAATCATTATAATTCATATTAATATATCATGCTGTTCGTGGATGGACTTTGACTTTAACATTGTCTATCAAAATTTGTCATCTGTTTAGTCTTAACTTGTGTGTATTGTAACACTACAAATTACACTTTTTAGATGTTGACTTGTGTCTAGATAGGATTATTTAGAGCGTACTCTGCGTGACCACTCGAGTACACCTGATACTATAAAATGTAATTACTATACTAATGGTCCAGATTGAACTTATATACACCACGGATGTGTGATAAATCAATGGTCCAGACACAGGGGGTGGATCTTGAAATTTTCAAAATGTGGGGTGGCGACACGTTTGTACTCTATTCACCCATAAAGGGGGTGAAGACCCTAGATGGGAAAAAAATAATAAAATGTTAAATAAATGTTCAACCAGGGGATGGCGGGGGAGGAGTCAACCTTCGTAACCCCCCTCTTGATCCGCAAACTGCTGAAACATGATTATCGTACACATCACTATGGCAACCAGTCGGAGAACGTTTAATGTTGCTACACGCTGTGGTGTATTGATTGTTATGATTTCGTCAATGACTAACAATAGACAGTGCACGTGGAAAATCATCCACTACTACATCGATCTGTTATTTGTAATATATACAACATATACAAGCATTACTCGATTTAGTCACAAAATATCACGATACCTTCGTGTAATCTTATGCTACACACTCCCAGCAGATTGTAGTCCTTGATAAATGAACGAAACACCATTCATATCACAATGACTACCAACACGTGTTACATCAGTGTAGTGTATAATCAATTAGTTTCAATCCAATTCCTTTATAGAAATGCAGGTATCCTACCTTAATTCGACATTTCATAGCTAAGCGCCGTCCATAATGCACAGAATGATGGCATCGTTATGTGAGAGAAGTTCAAATGCAACTATATAAGACATTCTCCATCGCTCGAGACGGACTTTCTGGTTTTTCAAGGCAATCTTTACCTTTTCCTCTATTCGCTCAAATCATTAACTACATATACACGTGTAGTACATACAATAGCACACGGAATACTTGAATTATAGGTTAATGTCCACGGGGGCGGATCCAGGAATTGAAGTTATTGATGATCGATAAGTGATGAGGCAGGGGTCCTAGGGCCGACTTAAGGCCTCCATTGGGTCCAGGACGAAGACCTGGTGGTGGCCGGGGGCTGGAGTCTCTGGAAGCTCCTGGATATTATATAGTTTATAGGGCTTGAAATGGGTCTCTTTTTCTGTCATGTGATTAATACAATCAAAGGACTAAAAAGTGCTAAGCTGACTTCATAAATTCTGCCCGTAATGGTAATGAGGAGGAACAACTGGAGAAGTCGTTCATGCATTAATGTTTTGTTTTCACACATCTAAGTAATACATTTTTAAGAGGAAATAACAGATATGAATGGGGGAAAATGTCCTGAAACTGTTTTCCATGTTGAGCTCCGTGGGGATCCGGGTTGCTCGAATAGATCCTCAGTACCCCTTGCTTGTCGTAAGAGGTGACTAATTGGGGTGCAATAACCAAGGACCCGTGTCACAGCAGGTGTGGCACGATGAAGATCTCTTCAAAGGTCATAAGCGCCGAGCATAGACCTAAATTTTGCAGCCCTTTACCGGCAATGGTGACGTCTCCATATGAGTGAAATATTCTCGAGCGGGACGTTAAACAATATATAATCAATCAATAAATCCACGTTGAAATGTAACTCTCTATGACTTTGATAAACATATTAATCACTTGATATTTTGACCACAGCTGGGAACCACAACCCTACCCATGGGTTGTGAAATTTACTATTTTTGTACAGGGATACTTGTTCTTTCTAAATATCTGTTTAGTCTGATTTTAGTATCAATAATGTTAAATAAGATGTTATTCAAATATTTTACACATAAACACCACTCTGAAGCCAGAATCTCTATCCCGAAGATCATGAAACGTATAATTTTGGTATTGGCCTTCCCCCTCTATATGACTATGCAATCAAATTTTCCTAGAGGTGTGAGGCTGTAGAGGAGATTTTTGAAAGTTGGTCAAATTTTGAAAGTGTTTGTCTGCCCTGTCCGGGGGTGCAGGAGTCCTGAAATGTATAAATTATGCCCCCCCCCCCCCCCCTTTCTCCTACAAATATTTGAAAATGATTCTAATGGTAGTTATTGGAGGTTAAACATGTTCAATTATTAACACACGACGGACACTGATCAATTACAGTATAAATGAATGAAAACTTTCAAGCCTATCCTCAATCGAAACAACTACATATCTAATAAACAACTTACTACTGTGTTTTAGTTTGAAAGTACACGAAACTCTTTTTATATTCCAAATAAAACGAAGCTGATCTATAGTTTGATAAATTTGTGAAGCAAGAAAAAAAACCCACAAACAACTGAACAAAAACGAAAATACACACAATTACATAATGTTTGCATTGACAACTAACTTGAAATAAACACTTTGGGTACACGAGTAGGGCGAAAGGCCCAGCTCTGCCAGCATACATATCACTAAAACACACAATGATCAATCATAGCTCATACAAGAATTTAGGAAAGAATGTTCTTGTTCTACAAGGTAGAAAAATGTTGTTTGTTTGAAATACAGAAGTTGAGGGGTATATTTCAAACAACATTTTGACACCAAGGAAGTTATTATTTATCATCCCCACAATCATGAAAATGATTTCTATTCTGCCATGTTTCATAAGCATAGCATGACTTTTTGTCTGACAAAAATGGTGAGATAAATTAATGAATAGATATCATTATTCTTATACATTGTGCTTACAGTTTTTGTAGAAAAATAGAAGTCTATAAACATGATAAAATAGTAGGCTACCATGTTTACTTGTTCTCCCACCCAACCCCTTTGAAATTCAATGTTGTCTCAAAATTTGAATTTTGTGAGACGAATAGAATTCTGTTACTACAAAATCACTTTTGTCTTACAAAATTGCTTTTATGATAACTTCAATTCCGTAATGACAAAGGTAATTTTTTTATATACAAACTTACCTGTCAGTGGAGAAGAATAGTTTTTCTCTTGACAAAATTCTTTTTGTAGACACAAGTCATTTTTGTCATTGACAGAATTTTTGTTTGTCAGTTATACAGAAACAAAATAAGCCCTTGTTTAACCTTTACGTATAAGCTGCTCACTGCTTAGTTGAAGCGCTTATATTTAGCTCATTCTTTGGTAAAGCTTAAAGCAATATAAGCTGCCAAAATTGCAATTTTTTATAGTGGCATTAAAAGAGGTTAAATGAACGTTGATATGATTGAAAAAAAGAATTGCATCGAATTTCCTCTCTTATGCATCGTTTACACACCTTTACGTGATGAAAAATATATTCCTCGACATTCCGTTTGACCCTAACAACGGCAGCTGATTAATCGTCGGCGACAATCCCGAAGATAACCGATGTTGACACGAATGATTCTGATGCTGATTGGAGTGGATCGGGTTGTATCCGGGTCATTAAAATATGGACGGCGAGGTGAGATAAAATTCTAGTTACCATCATTATTTTGACATTGTTAACGATGTTATGTTTTTATATCTTTTTCGTCCCGAATCAGTCAAAGTCGGCTTTCTCCCTCGCTTCGAACCTTTCGTGTCAGACATCTTTCGTGCTTACCGGAAATATTGCGCTTGCGCATTCGATTTTGCCGAATGAATTCAACTTTAGGTCATTGCATACGGAAATAATGTCGGAAAAATTAAGGTACGGGAGGACTTAATTTCAACTGTCGAACAATTTTTACATTTAATGCAAAAAATACATGTCAAAAGTTTAATCGATAAAATCAGGTATTAGAAGGTAGATGTTTACAAAATTTCGATAAAATTTTAGGGACCCCAAAATAACAATTTTGACAGCTTATATTGCTTTAAATGGAATTCAAAAGTACGATAGAAAACGAATGAATATACATGTATAAATGTTATGCTTACTGCTAGGTATGAAAGTAAACGAATATTTGTTGAATATACACGTATACATGTTACGCTATATGATGTTTCATGTGTCATTTGAAAGAAGATGTCTTCATTATGCATGCTGCGTGTTGAAACCATCATGGCGTTTAGTACGCTAGTAGTATATCGCGTCCCGACGGGTGGTTCAGCTGAGTGCACTTTTTCCAGCGATATAGGGGTCAACTGAGTGCACTTTTGAGTTTGGGTCGATAGGGAGGTCAAGCGAGTGCACTTTTGAGGTCAAGTGAGTGGACTCGAGAGCAAGGGTAAAGGTCTGTTTACTCCATAGCATTTCCTTAAAAAATCGATAAGAGAGAGAATAAATCGCAAAAATAGGTAGTGATTGCTCTTTCGCCAAACGCTCGGTAATTAGAGGTGAGAACCACGGTCTTTCGGATATGAGCTTGGCACGTTAAAGAACCCTCAATGCTACGGCCCTGAGCGCTGAGCATAGGTCTAAATTTGTGGTACTTCACCTACAGCTGGTGACGTCTCAATATGAGTGAAAAATTCCAACGCCTACCGTGACACGGGCCCTCCGTTTTTAAGGTCATATCCGAATGACCCGTGATTCTCACTTCTAAATGCCGAGCGTTTGGCGAAGGAGCAATCACTACCTGTTTTTCCTCTTAGGTTTGACGCGGCCATGGCACGAGTGGGGCTCGCACTCATGACATCCCGATTACGAAGCAAACGCTCTAACCACTGAGCTACCGATATTTGTCATTTAGGTTTGCAAATGTGCATACACCAAAACACAAATTTATTTATCATTTAAGTATGTAAATATAAACTTATGTGCATAAAAAATTGATTTTCCCACCTAATTTGCAAATTAAATATAACAAAAGTCAAGTTTGTAAGGTAATGCCACACAAAATGTTGATTTTAAGACGCCAAATGAGACTCTAGTGATTTTGGTTTGTTGATGGTATATTGTTTAGCGTCTCACTGGAGAATTTTTCACTCATATGGTGACCATTGCCGGTGAAATGATGCAAACTGTAGGCCTTAGCTCGGAACCTACGGCCTTTGATACGTGAATCAAATCGGTAATAATACACTCTTGTTTGTAAGGGTTTTTGTGGAGATTGGGGATCCAGTATAGGTACGGTAACTCATTCATCCGCTCCATTGATTGTGATATTAAATGTATTTCAAACTGAAGCATGATTTTGAAGGATTTCATCTTTTGAAAGGCCACTTGGGATATAAGTGCGATTACTAAATGTGGATACCGGTCGCGGTAGCTCAGTGGCTAGAGCGTTCGTTTCGTAACCGGGAGGTCGTGAGTTCGAGTCCCGATCCTGCCATGGCGGCGTCAAATCTACGACGAAAAATAGGTAGTGATTGCTCCTATGCCAGAAGTGGTGTAAATCAGATGTGTATTCTTAAAAATTCTACAGAAATTTTAATGAACTTGAAATCACAAACCTTTTCTCAAATCAACAACATTAAAACGTATGATTTTACAACACTTTACAAGACTTTTTGACAGCATAGATAGTTGCTTCGTCAACAAAAATGGTAAAAAGAAATATTCATAGCTAGTGATCGGTCATCTCGAAATTTATTTTGTTAAACACCATTCTGACTCCACGCACAAGAACTCTGAAGTTGATATTAAAAAGATGCTCTAGTTCCTATTTGACAATATTTTCGTTGTCCTTGGTGATCGGGTATTCCAACAGTCCATTGCAAATCCCATGGGCACGAATTGTGCTCCTTTGTTAGCTCACCTGTTTTTATATTCTTATAAAGCAAAATTCATTTAAAAGTTTCTATATGAGAAGAAAACAAATATATTTTATTGTGGCCTTCAATTCGAAATTTAGATATATCGACGACGTTTTATCTATCAAAATGATCGTTTTCATTCATATGCCGATTCGATATACCCCAGTGAACTTGAAATGAAAGAAACTTCCACATCTAGTTCGTACTTAGATGTTTTACTGAAAATAGCTGCTGGTGGCAAACTAACAACTCAACTTAATCATAAACGGGATTATTTCAAATCTTTCATTGTCAACTTCCGTTATTTAAGTGGCAATATTCCACCATCACCTGCATATGGTGTTTATATCTCTCAAATGATTCGATGCGTTCTTCATATGTTCTGGACATGATCAGTTTTTAAATTAAGGCAGACTACTGACAAAGAAGTTGATTTTACAGGGGTTTGTACAATCCCGTCTAAAGTCAGTATTACGTAAACTTTATGGTCGTTATAACGATCTAGTTTGCCAATAAAACGTTCCACGAGGTCAAATGCTGTCTCGCGTGTTTCATAACAACTGTTATGCCGTTCTTGGCACACTGATTCCGACTACGGATTACTCCATTTACCTAATAGGGATGTAGGGGTCAGTGTTTGCCCATCACGCTGATTTGTATTTGTTATACGAATTACGAGATTGAATACTGTTAGTTATCTTCATCTTTACTCTTTGTGTTTGCATACCTAATTAACAAAATTGAATTGCGTCAAAACAAAAACGATTTTTGTACTTCGAAAGATTTATTTTTCTTATCAACAATGAAATTATCACCAAAGGCGTATGTATAACATATTCTTATAAAAAAAAAATGATTTTGCTGTGACAGAATTTGTATACACAATATGGATAAATTACAGAACCATCAAGTCCCTATTGGTGCCGCGTACATTTTTGTTTGTTTGTTTTACGTCCCGTCGAGAATTTTTCATTCACGTTAAAACGTCACCAGCTGTAGCTGAAGTGCCACAAATTTAGACCTATGCTTAGCGTTCAGGGCCGTAGCAGCGAAGGTTCTTTAACGTGCAACGCCTGCCACGACACAGGACCTCCCTTTTCAAGGTCATATCTGAAAGACCCATGATTATCGCCTCTAAATACCGAGTGTTTGGCAAAGGAGCAATCACTACCTATATTAAAACCTATATTAAAGTCATAGGTTTGGCGCGGTCATGGCAAGAGCGCCTCGTACATGAGGAGGCGTTGATTAGCTGAAATTTGAAACGATATGAAATTATTGAGATGGTCTATTTTTTACGACATCCAATCTGTCTCGCAATTTTGTAATCAATAAAATATGATAGACACCTTACAGTGATTTCATCTCTAAATCGCTTCACAACTGACGAAACTTTTTCGTTATTAAACGTGTTGTGTTTGTAGAGAAAACTAGTACATGTACAATGTACATTTTCGTCTAGTCTGTAAATTCATGTGAACAAAATATGCAATCACGCACATCAAAAATACATTCGTGCACACAAAATATACAATCATGCGCACAAAATGCACAATCATGCGCACAAAAAGAACAATCATGCGCACAAAATATACAATTATGCTCACGTAAGTCAAACTCCATCAATACATCTATAAGGTATATGAATCTAGTTGATAATCAAGGATTTGAACTTCATGATGAAATAGGCATGTACTAGCACTTTGTCTTGAATCACTGTCTTTACAAATCCTTCATTTTCTATTTTAGTTTTACCGTGTTTTTAGTACTCAGAATACTTGAAGATCTAGTACAGGATTTCGATAATTTTTTATTGTTTGATTTCCGTCTTAGACACTTTTATACGATAAAAGACCGATATATCTCGAAAAATTTTGTGATGTTTTAAAAATCTTTAGTAGAATATTTAAAATAAAATGATATTCAAAACACTGTTTTATTGTATAAAAACGTTGATGCTTTGACAAACAATACTAGAAAATTTGATATTGCAGTTAATTAAATCAAATAAAGTCTTTGGTAAGCCGTTTTCAAATGGTAAAAATATAGACGCGATGACGGAAAAAATATTGATAAATATAGTACATCTATTTCAACGACTGAGAATTAAGACAGTAAAGAAAGTAAAATGTAATTATTAGAAATGAATTTCATTTTTGAAAAATACAAGTGGACACGAACTGCCTTTGAGCTTCATGAAGTGTGCAGTTCACACCCTCATTTATCTTTCAAAACCGAAATCAATTTTAAATAATCAATATCGAATGGTGAAGTTAACAATGTGTTAACCGTAATTATGAAACCCAAAGACATATACAAGTTCGAGTGTAGGACAACACGGACTTCCCACAAAGCGAAAGTAGGATCAGGTGCCATGGAGGAGTAAGCATCCTCTGCTGACCGGTCACACCGGCCGTGAGCCCTTAGTCCAAATTAGGTCTGTGGGATCACTCGTAATCAAAGTTAGTATGCAAAATGACAGCCTAACTAAGGGTATGAAACAAAGCATTCAACATGTGTCCAAGAGACACTTTATAATCGCAAACAAGGTCATTATAGCGACCGTAAAATTTGCGAAGTAATGACTTCAAACGAGATTCGTTATAACCCTGCAACATCAACTTTTTTATCAGTAGTTGACCTCACTTTAAAAAATTCTCATATGCATGGCATGCTCTTGCGTATAGAATCAACGTGGAGATATACACACCATCAGCAGGCGAAATTGGTATATTACAACATAGATATGGAAAGTTGATGATTGCAAAGTTGAAGTCACCACGCTTGTCATATAATGTAGTTGTCAGTCTGCCATTGGAGTCAATATTAAGTAAAATATCCAAATATGAAGCAGACACGTCAGATTCTGTAGTGTCCTTTATTTCGAGTTCATCGGGATATATCAAATGGAAATAATTATGAAAATTATGATTGTTGGTTGATAAGACATCATCGATATATCTATATGTATGGTTGAAGGACACAGCAAGTTTTTTTTCCCCGTTTTTATTCGGCAACAGTTTCTGAACAAATTCCGCTTCATAAGAATATAAAACTATGTCTGCCAATAAGGGAGCACAATTAGTGCCCATGAGAATGCCAGTGGATTGTTGGAAGACTCCAAACACTACGTAAATGTTATCCACAAGAAAGCCAGGCATACTCTTAATGTCTGCTTCAGAGTACTTGTGCGGGCTATCAGAATGGTGTCTAACAAAATATGTACCTTAATTTTTCGTGTGGAATTGTTGTATAAAGTGTGAAGAAATCATACGTTTTGATGCTGTGAACTTTAGAAAAATCCCGAGACTTTAGATTTTTCGAAAGGTCCTTAGGGTTTTTGAGAATCCACATCTGATTGACATCACTTCTGGAATATGTAGTGGAACAGTATCTCTTAAGTGACTCTTTAATAGCTATTAGCAGTTTAGTTAGTAATAAAGATAAAGGCTTGGTAGAACAATTGCTGGAACTAACAATGTATATTTTGTGAGGATTTTTATGTAATTTCGGAATCCAATTAAGGTATGATGATTCAAACTGATCCTGATTCTTAGGAATGTCTAAAATATTTAAAACTGAAAGATTATTATGAAGAATTTCATCCTTTGTAAGATTACTTTGGATGGAGTTTTTGAAATCGTTATTTATTTCAATGTATTAATGTGTGTATTTGAAACGAACACCTTACCGTATGTTAACATTGTTGACCCAGAAACAACAAAATAATTCGTTAATGTAAAGTTTATATATCATCCTGCCAGATTGATATTCACAAAATAAACTTCCATACCATAGGAATAAGATTCACCATTGGCGTAAAATTCAGAGAATGGATTCTGATGAGCCCAAAATATCCTAAAACCAAGATCGTATAATTTTCTCAAAGTTCCCAGATCGTAATAATGATGAAGTTCTAGGCATAGCTGTGCGACATTTTTCAGTGCCCCAGATTCGACCATTTCTGGTAATGCTGATATTTCATCTCCTTCAATATCTATTTTTAGCATATCTATTCTTTTATTCGTGTGACCCAGTTTTTCTTGGATGGTTTTCAAAGTCTCAATTTTCCATTTCTTATCACCAATCCAGACATCTTTATTTTCGTCACCGAGACCAACTTGATAAAACATAATGTGGTCGGAATGTTTGTGATCAGCAGTGTTCATACTGGGATCGAATGAAAACACATCACATCCGTAGGTTTTCTCCACGTCGTCGTCAAATGAAAAGTCGTAATTGATTCCAAATGAATACACGATACAAGGCGACCTCGGACGAAACTGTACATCGTGGCATATATCCCATCCTCCATCCACAATGTTACCTAAACGCAGCATTTCTTTACAAAGGATCTGATGCTTCGATATATATCTCAGGTAGATGTCTTGGTATTTCATCATTTTCTGTTTATCGATCGGACTCTTTCCTAACATGGGTATTTTTGGTAAATCGATATCACGTGACTGACTGGATTCGTCAGTGTGTTTCCGGTACATGTTGACGGTAAAGCATCCTGCTTTTCTGCTGATTTTCCGTTCATTTTTCACACAGTTCCAGTTTCTATCAAACCAATACGTGAGGTAATTAAAAGTGTACAATCGTCGCAATGCAGTCAGAATTGTGCTGTAATCAGTCTTGGACGCACTATTTCTATCGTGGTGGATTTCAATGATAATTTGTTTTACTAACACTGTATTCAAACTCTCAGTAAACTCCCGTAACAATGGAAAATCTCGAGAGTTTATTTTAAGAACGACTACACTTATCTCATGACCTTGACTTTTGATAACCTTGTTAAATCCTCCTATATTACTATATTGACTAGAAAATATGTCTCTGCCAAAAAAGACAACATTGCATTTAAATTGTTCTTCCATTTGTTTCACAAATCGTTCAGATAAATCATGATTATAACTGTATACCACACATCCTGTGCTTGGCATTACGCCTTTGTCCATACATATTCGAACACCCCCATAGCCTACGTTTCCAAAACGCTTTGGTTCCGTGCACAAACTTTGAAGGGAAGTGACGTAACGCTGATACAGACATGATATAGTATAAAACGATATTTGATTAAGCTGTTTGTCGTCTGGAATCACAATATCGGAGTTATTTTTCATTTTTGCACAGTGGTCGTGAAATACCTCAAACTTCCTAGAAATATTTATATGATGAAAAAGCAACAGAAAGAAAACCACCATACCACAAAATAACATGAACTTCACGGTCTGTTTGGAAGAGTTTGTCAGTGAGCCGGGCCATTTCAGACATGATATACATCTACTGGATTTCATGACAATCTACTCTGTAAAGAAAAAAAAATTCAATAAAATAAATCAATAGAATAAATCTAGAAAATTTATATTTCACTTGCTAACACACAGTGGGTGAAGTGCGTAGCTTAAGTTCTTATTGAATTCTGTGTACATTTGGAAAGCCGTTGCAGGGCAAGGTTCTAGAAGTGAATCAAAGTTTGTTTGTTTGTTTTACGTCCCGTCGAAATTTTTTTCACTCATATTGAGATGTCACCAGCTGTAAGTGAAGTACCACAGATATAGACCTATGCTTAGCGCTCAGAGCGGTAGCAGTGAGGATTCATTAACTTGCCAACGCCTACCGTGACACGGGAACTTTATTTTTAAGATCATATCCCTGATTTTTCACTTCTTAATGCCGAGTGTTTGGCGAAGGAGCAATCACTACCTATCTTTCGTCTTAGATTTGGCATGGCACGAGCCGGACTCAAACTCACGACCTCTTGGTTACGAAGCGAACGTTCTAACCACTGAGCTACCACGACCGGTGTGAATCAAAGTATGCATGTACCGACACATCAGAAGACCGAGTTCAACAAGGCATGACTTTTTTCAAAATTGATGAAAATCAAAATCATGGTCACATGCACATCTCCAATATCAATACACACTGTATATTAAGAAGGTCCTCACTTGAAAACTGTGAAATGAGTTAGACAGACAAATGATGCACTCCCTACGTAATATTTCAGTAACGTAAAACTATGTATGGGAATTGCAACCTTTTTAGTTATATGGTTAAGATCGTCAAGAAACGTGTCATTTAGAAAAAAAAACCACATATATGACAAATACATTACAAAAATAAATTAAGATGAAATGACCAATTTTCAGTAACATAGCTTGAATCAAAGCAGAAAGGGAAAAATCAATATCCGGTCAAAATTGAAAGAAACTACGAGAAAATTAATGTTGTTGCTAATTTTATGCATTTTTCATATAATTTGTAAATAATTATACATCAAGGACATGTATGGTTTTTTTTATTGTAATGTTCTCTTTGACCATGTGTTTTATAATTCCAATTAGGCTTAGTTCAAATTTGAAAAAAAACAAAATTTGTATTTTGGTCACTTTCAATTACTTTTTGAAATACATTTGTACGTTGCATCCTTTACCTAATTAACATGTTTCTTGTAGATTTTAGCCGTAGATTTAAAGTGATATTAACAAATAACGTTATCAATTTTCATAAATATATACAAGCGGTAAAAAGAAACAGTGAAGTTTGGTAATTCCACTTCTGGATTCATTTACAAAATATTTTGATGCATTATTTATATCCTTATTTACCGGTCGCGGTAGCTCAGTGGTTAGAGCGTTCGCTTCGTAACCGGGAGGTTGTGAGTTCGAGCCCCGCTCGTGCCGTGACCGCATCAAACCTAAGACGAAAAATAGGTAGTGATTGCTCCTTCGCCAAACGCTCGGCATTAAGAAGTGAGAATCACGGGTCTTCCGGGCACGTTAAAGAACCCAAACTGCTACGGCCCTGAGCGCTAAGCATAGGTCTAAATTTGTGGTACTTCACCTACAGTTGGTGACGTCTCAATATGAGTGAAAATTCTCGACGGGACGTAAAACAAACAAACAATTAATCAATCAATTATATTCTTCATTGATATAATGCACTTCTTTCAATTCAAATATCAAATCACAGATTATGCCCATCATATTATGGTTGATACGAACAAACCACTGAAAGTAAAAAGGGTGCAAAAAAGTTTCACAATTCAATAGCGTACATGACTGTCATTTGCACCAATGCATTCCTCACACCTACGACGCTTCGCACGAATCAGATTACGCAGAAATGCCTAGAGGTTGTTCCGCCATATGCGCAATAAAGAACGACGCAAAAGCGTCCAACGTTGCAAGGGGGGGGGGGGGGGGGGGGGCTCTTAATGTAGACGTTGTCCCATTTATCCCATACATGCTCTATTGGCGATAAATCCGAGGACTTCGCATCAAGGGTTGCACATTCACATCTTACTGCTGCAGACAGTAATTAGCAACGCGTGCGGTGTGTGGCCGTGCGTTGTCCTACTGCAGAATGACGTTACGCTGGTTGTTGTGAAGACCGGAATGACGTGCTGACGTACAATCTCGTCACAGTAGCGTACGACGGTTAAATTTCCCTCAATAATCACTAAAGGGGTCCTTCCAGGTGTTGAAATTCCAACCCAGGCTATGAGTCCCTCCGTCAAATTGACTGCGCTGAGTAACACAAGCGTCAATGTAACGTTTTCTGGCACGACAGTAAGGCCAGAACGTCCGCTCAATCTCTCTTATTGAAACGATAATGTCCCCTACACTACGTAACTTCGTAACACGGTGACGCCTGAGCAGGACGGATAGAGGACGTCGATGCCGGATATTGGCCTCCCGCAATAATTCCTTACGGCACAGGGACTTATCCTTTCATGCCCAGAGATTCTTCTAACAGTCAAAGAAGAAGATTAGAATCGATTACGTAAATGTGACGTCCGTATATACGTATCTTGCTGACGTGACGTCACACGCGGACTTCTAAATCGTATGCAGTCCCGAACGGTGCCAGTTTCCCGTTGTCGTCTTCATAAAGCATTTGCAGTGTTTATATGAACCCCAAACTGTTTTACTGCATTGTTATGGGACATCCCAGCTTCCAGCAATGCAATATTACGCAAACGATCATTTTTAATTACGGATGACATGTTTGAGTCCAAACTTCATTCCAAAAAGCAATGTTTTTCTGTTTTGATACATTGTATAATTTTAATTCAATACTAACGACTTTCTTCCCAGACTCGAAACTCCAGGAAAGTGTGATGAATCTATCAACGCGAATCGAACGCGATATTTAACAAATTGATATGACCAAAACTAATTATATGTGTGTTTCCGGTTTCACGACCCTATCTATATTTTGCTGCCGACCCCAAACATTTCATTGATGCAATATATATAAATAAAATAAAAAATCGGAATTTTTCAAACAGCAAATCTGTTCCTTTCCTGTTTGAGTTATTTCTGGAGGCCAAAATGCCAGCGGTATTCGACTGTAAAAAAAACACTATTTTTCTCCAATGATATATATGCTTATCCCAGTCTTATATTTTAGGAAATTACATGTTGAAATTTTAAACAAAAGTTGCCCAATATTGCTGACTAGGAATATAATACTTTTCTTATCTCAGTTTTATTATCCAAACTATTGCACATGCAAAAGGTTTTGCGGTGATGTAGAACAACGGTGGCATATAAGCAGCTATGTAGCGTATTAATTAGATGTAAGCCTTGTTGTTGACATGTTTAGTTTTACCACCATTATCAGATATAGGGCCAGGCTAATAAGAGGAAATGGTGTACACTATAGGGTTTCATTAAAATCAGAAAAAACACAAAATACAGAAACGTTTTATAAACTTGATTGATGATATGAGACAGTCCAAATATTGGTAAATTATTTTTATATGGAAATAGGCAATAAGTAATTGTAAGAAAAACATAATTATACAAGATGCGGCTTTCCATTTCATATAATGTTAAAAAAAGTGATTTATTCTATGATTTAAATGATTTAAACCTCAAGCAAAGATATCCCGGGTTAGAATAGGTCCACAGCACATATAAATGAGAGTGAATAAATTGTAGCTAAAATTCGAGTCGGATTCAATACAGGTATAATGGAAAGAATAACAACACTCATATTCATTTTTCCCACATATCTTTCACTTTATTTTTTTTTCATACAAAGGATGTACATAACGAGGTTGATATAATATACATAAGAAACCAACTATAAACTTCTATATCATCAGCAATGATCCAAGAATTAATTTTGACAGCCAATATTGCCAAATTATGAAATGTGGTTTATTGTGTCCAAGACCTTTGGATTGTAATATTTTTTTCTAGTTTAAATTCGCCATCTTCACGAATATCCGATTTTTTCATCAGCTTCGTAAATGGTTCCTTTAATTTCTTTGTTTAAATAGTCTTTGATCTTTATATAGACAGTCCTCCTCTGAAGGAGATACCCTGACCACTTCTCGTCTTATTCACGTGATATGTTACGTTGTATTTTAATTGTTGGCAAAGCCTTATAGCTGATTCTGGAAGTTTTAAATGTATCTGAAATTAATATTTCTTCATGTTGTAAGAGTTTCAGGCACGAATGAAAATCGCTTTCAGTAGATTGTTACGATTGAGTAGGCAGGAATGCAGGTCGAAAATGATCTACCAGATCAAAAGGGTGCTAGTCTTATTGTATTTATCTCTAATGTCCAGGTGTATATTCTCGAAATCTTTGATTCGCAGCGCACTAGGTGTCCCGTAAACATTTGATGCTTGTTAAACTCCAGAACGACATGACTCAGGAACGATATGGATTGTTCACCCACCATAGATGCGTCACATCCATCATAGACGCGTCACACCCATCTCAGGCGCGTCACACCAATCACAGACGCGTCACATCCATAACAGAAGATAATGAAGTTTTTCATGGTGGTCCTGGCAATGTTGGTAACATCGGTTTCGTGTTACAAGTGTAAACGAGGTGTGAACTTTATATCTTTTCGAAGGGGCATTTAATTTTTTTATTTTAAGTTACCATGTTTGAATTTAGCGCTACCTTTTTTTAGTTTCGCGCCGTCTGTGACATGTGACATAATATGCCCGGATGCTGTAATAAAGTTTTCGCATGTTTACATCCTCTCCTGTATTTTCTAGGTAAGCATACAAAATAACTGTTACTTGAATGTTTGACATGGTGTAAGTGTTACTTAAGATCATAATATTCATGTATATGAATACATTTCATGCATCACCATAAATCGTTTTGTTTATTTGAGTGCCTATCTCTGTTGTTGGCGTGAGCGTCACTGCCACCGAATTTGTTCGATATACAGTATCATGATTTGAATGAAGACTTGTATCATAAGCACATTAGTGGATCAAATATTACTTTATTCATTTGTATCTAAGGAATATTGATACCCGTATTTCATTGGATCGATCTTATTTCATATTATTGTATTTTCGTACCAAGGTAAATTTTGATGTGTTGTTTACATTGAAAGAGTTATCGCTCTTGGCATAGTAAATGTGAGCACAAGTGTAAGTTACTTATATTACTTGTGTCAACAATAGTTACGATCAGCTGTTTATTAGAATTATACCCTAGACAACCCCAGAATATATTGTATGAGTTTACAGTTATAAGTATGAGTCAGTTCTTTTCTAGTTTTTTCTTGTTTTGGCAGCAAATGACAATATTGAGTATATCTTGCATTCTGGTATAAATATGGGCAACTTACAACATTTTCTCAGTTATAGATAACTGCTGCCATACATGTACCGGTATGCACTTTGTCAGTTATAGATAAGTGTTGCCATATGCACTTTGTCAGTTATAGATAAGTGTTGCCATATGCATTTTGTCAGTTATAGATAAGTGTTGCCATATGCACTTTGTCAGTTATAGATAAGTGTTGCCATATGCATTTTGTCAGTTATAGATAAGTGTTATAGATAAGTGTGGCCATATATGCATTTTGTCATTTATTGATAAGTGTTGTCATACAATTTGTGCATTATGTGACATAATATGCCCGGATGCTGTAATAAAGTTTTCACATGTTTACATCCTCTCCTGTATTTTCTAGGCCGTTACATTCGCTTGATTCTAGTGTTCACTGTCCCTTACATGTCAACCATTTCGATAATAGCATGCAGCCGTAAAGTCGATTGGGAACACGTGTTTGCTTTCAAAGATAAAGAAACGTATGTTGTTGTAATTCTGTTTCGTAATGCATAGATCTGCGAGCAGTCGGAGCTTTTATTTATCAGTCAGGCTAAGGAATCTAAAGCTAATCTGCAAAGCACTTTTTAAATATTTCTCTAATTCAACGTGTGTGTGGAGGCAGTCGCATTACAAAGAGCTGTGTCTTTTTATAGCTGCTGTGTTGGTATAGAATGCATTCAGGTTAATGGCTGTTTGTTATAACTATGAATCATCGGGTCACTTAACACACCATGCTTTGTATCAATTTAAACCAATCACGTTTCTGTGCTTTATTTATTACTTACATATTATTTATAGAATCAATTCTATTTTATATTTAAAATCTACGAAGTGAATGGTGTGAAGTAATTAACAATACAAATAAAATAGCACCATTTTATCTTACATGAGATTTATGTTAACAAGTACATTTTTCGACGTTTCTTCTTCCGGTAAATGTTCATTTCTTCATCCGGAAATTAATACTGCGGTGACGGGATCTTGTGATTACAACGTGAAAAAATCATATTTTTATTAATAGTCGCATTTATTCGTCTATTCAGAATGTGAAAGTCTCAAGTGAATCAGCGTCCACGATGCACTTTGGCAAGGAGTTTCAGAGAAGTGTGGTGTGGGTAGGGAATCATGGATTTGATTAAGAGGCGATGCAATAATCTTAATTCCTACGTTGTTTCATTAAATAGGTCATATTCATTAATCAGTCAAGCTAAACAAATCACATTAAATTTCTTTTATATTATATTTCTATTGTGCATGCAATCTATGTTTAGACCATACAACTGGATATACAAATTTGCCACAGTTAATTTTAAGATTAATAAAGAACACACAACATTCCTCGAACCCAATATCAGCCTCAGGGTTATAGACAAGAAACGGAGCTTACCAAGCGCTGCCTGTTAACACTGCTCACATTCATCAATAGCTTTAGCTGCGAGCTGTGCACATTCCATTCAAGTTTATGATTTACACATCAACGGCTCTCTGTGAAGACGTCCGGCCTATCTATGTCCTCTCACAAACCTCAGGATTGAAAATAACAACTCCAGTCTCTACTTAGAAGTAATTTCCTTTTTCCGGTACATACGAAATTTACCAACAAATCGCCAGGTCGTACATTCGCAAAGCATTGTGGGTTACTATGATGGCTAGCTTGTACAAGTAAAAATAAATGCTGTTATAGCGAATACTGGCCTCCTTTCTAATGTCCCCAGCATCAACCTCTGCAACGGGTCTCTTGGGTAATATTTTCTAAAATAGTGCACTCTCTAAATCAAGACTTTTACTTTATGATCGATTCCATATCTCATTTAGGTTTAGCGCTTGTATTACAATGATCGTATTCTATATCTACACTGGGTTGGATAAGTAGTCAGAATAAAAATGTAGCTTACTTCGCGGTTTTATTTTAGTGCAATAATCTAATTATAGAAAATATTAAGGAATACAAGTATTTAGGCATTGTAAGAATGCCTTGTTCAGAAGCGGCAACATTATCTTAACGGGGCTCTGTGTTTGGTGTTTAAACTCTGGTTGCGAAGAACGAACCTTCATCCATATTTAAGGAGGCTCATGACACTAAAATTTTATTTAAGGCTCATTCAAGAACCTGATATGAAGTATGATTTTCATCATCGAAAGGGTAATACAGACTTTCAATTATTTTATATAATTTCTTTGTGTTTTTTTTCCCTGAAGGATAAGGCGTTTTGTTTCTGTAAACATTGATTTACCATAACAATTTGTTACTGCAGTACATAATACATGTATCTTATCCACTCAAACTGTTTGTGTTTAAAAGTTTATTTTCATTTTTGGCCTTTTACGTTCAAATCTTTGCAAGGTTCACTACGATTTAGACATTAGACATTATACATTTATCAACACCTTTCACTCAGAAAAACATACAAGTTCTCGTTAGCAGCCTTGACTCAAACACAGATATCACGTGCTGTATTCGGCGTGTTTGTTGTGAGTCCCATTCACTTCGTTTATCACATGAACTAACTATACAGTGCCCAGTCCAGGTTGGACGTTTACCTTAAACGCAGACAGAAATTTGACCTGAAACGTTTATTAAGACTTGGAATGCGTTTCATAGAAGAAAAATGTAATATGAAAAAAAAAAATCTTATGTTTGCGAGGAATTCGATCGTGGGGGGTAGAGAGTGGTAGACTGCTATTTCCACTAGTAGAGGTCTGCAGGCATGTTTATGAATCTTTCCTAAGCTTGTTCCTAAGAACGTTCCTAAGTCATATCTTAGGAAAAAAATTAAGACGTTCCTAAGTCAAACTTAAGGTTGTAAATCAAAGCTTACTTAGGGTTAACCTAAATTAGGAATTTCTTAAGAGAATCGTAGTGATAAAAGATGCATAAAAAAGAAAATTAATATTACGTATATATATCAAAATGTAAAATTTTATACATATAACATACTTAAGTATTGAAATCAATCAAGCTTTAACATTGTTTCATATTAATAAATATAAGAAAATTTTATAAGAATATAATATTTTTTTTAAGAGTGAAGGCGATTGAACTGGCGTTTTTTCGCAGTTCGGTGAGTCTCCTAAATAAAACTATATACATGTACAATTATCCAAAATCGATAAACCATGAAAAAAAGCTCGAACACTTTCCGTGCGTTGTACGTGAAAATCACAATAGCTTTCACTGGCCAGGGATACAGTCTGTCCAAGATGAGTTGAAAAGGAAATCCTAACTGAAATTCAAATTCTTGTTGACGAAGTGGAGAAAAGTAAACAGGTTCTATTTTCAAAGTTTTGTAACACGTCAACAAATTCATCGAAAAGCAATTTGCGAAAAAATTAACAGTGTTCATAATTTTGGTTCCAAAAAACCCCAGAAGAAATAAAGAAGAAATGGTCGGCTTACATGAGCGATGCCAAAAAGAAGGCATCCTACCGTCGAAGAGAGGCAAAGAAAACAGGGGGAGCCCCCCCCCCCCCCCCCCCCTCCCGAGTTAAGCGCTATGGAGGAGAAAGTCGTTGGAATCATGAGCAGCACATCAATTGCAGGCATTGAAGGAGGAATTGATACTTGCGACGACAACACAACGGCATCCTCATCAGTGGAAAATGGTATTTAGCGGTCTCTCTCATTCTATTTTTTCAACCTTTTTCTCTCACCCCCCACACCACCCCCATCTCTCTCTCTCTCTCTCTCTCTCTCTCTCAATACATACTTGCATATTTTTAGAATGTCAAAGCTTGGTTTAAATATTAAATAGGAAGTTACCCAAGATATTTGTCTTAGAATTATCTATACATAGTGTGTGTGTGTGTGTGTGTGTGTGTGTGTGTGTGTGTGTGTGTGTGTCCATTTACGTGTTGTGTTTTTTTCCTATTAGTTGATTACAGAAACAATATCCTTTTACAGTTACATATTGTTTTCTTTTTAGATGTGGCAAGTGGTAGTACTGAACAACAAAGTCAGTCTCCATTAATTCCTGTATGTACCGAATTGACTGAGACCATTCCAGCCAAGAAAAGGAAGCTAAAGGACCACGTCCAGTATAACTCTGGCTCATACGAGGCGAACGTCCTGGCCTTGGAGAGTGAGAAACATTCAGTGTTGCGGCAACTGCTGGAAGTTGAGAAAGAGCGCCTGGAGATTGAAAGGCAAAGACTAACCATAGACACGCAGCGCCATCAGATTTATCAGGCTAAATATGGTGTCATATTTACTACTGAGAAAATATTAATCAAATTGTTTTCTTTGTTCCTTTACTTCTTTTTTTTTTTTCTTTTCTTTTTTTCTTTTTTTTTTTTTGAGCGAAAACAAGTAGAAGAGGAAAATGAATAAGACACAGTATTTGATTCCAAAATAAATGATTAATAAAAACAGTTTGTATTGCAATTCAGAAAAACGCCCTGCAATTAGGCGACCTCTGACGTTGACCCCGTCGTTAATGTGTCCGTGGTATTGAACTCTCCGGATTCGTCTTGCATCTCGAGGGTCCGGATCTTGTATCGGTATTTTGTTGGATATACAGATGTTGTGTATGACAACACAGGCTACAGTTATGTCACACACTTTGCGAGGAGAATACATGAGTCCCTCCACTAGTATCCAGAGAACGGAAACGGGGTTTTGATACTCCGAAAGCTCTTTCAATGACATTTCTAGTGCGAATGTGTGCAGCATTGTGTCTCTCTTCTGCGTTTGTTGTAGGGTTGTTTACTGGGGTTAACAACCATGGGCGTAACGGGTACCCGCTATCTCCTAGTAACCACCCTTCTGTTATGGTTCCCCTCTCAAACAAATGATTTAATGCAGAATTTGCCCAAATAAATGCGTCATGTGTTGCGCCTGGCCATTTAGCCACAATGTTGATAAATTTTAAGTTTGCATTACAGACACCTTGAACATTTATTGAACGGTAGTGTTTTCGATTTACATACAAATATTCATCGACACTTGGGGATTTAATTCTAATATGAGTTCCATCGATGCACCCGATAGTATTTGGAAAATTAGCAATGAAGCTAAATTCATTCATATGTTTTGCTAATTCGCGAGAACTAACAGGCATTTTGATGTGTTCATTGGCCACATTAAGAAGACAATGGGTGTCATCTTTTACTATATATTTTTCAGAAACTTGGCCTTGAAATATTGTGGACGTCACCTACAACTGCTTGGAAACTCTCAGAGGCATAAAAACGCCATGACCTGAATTGACACAGGGAAAGCCCGAGATCTCATAGTTGGACGTTGTAGTGTATCTTGAAACGTTCACATAAATCATGAATAAAAGGCCTTGACAGTCTATACCTTTTAACAATGGACTCATCATCTAAATAACCAGAGGGTTATCAATGTCCCTAAACACTCTGTTGCGCCTAGCCCGTTGATTTCGCCGAGCTAATAATAACAAGGCGGCCATTTTTCTGTCATTGCTGACTTGGGGAAAGGAAAAAGTTGTCCTAAGTTTAAGACATTTCTTAGGAACTTTTTTAAGTTATGATACTTTCGAAAACAGCACTTAGTCCTAAGGAATGTCCTAAGTCTTTCCTAAGACGTTTCTTAGTCCTAAGATAGCTTCATAAACATGCCTGCTGACCTTGTCCAGGAGTTGGGACGGTTCGGAGAATTGTCTAGGGTTTCTCTCTTTGTCATCAACGAAAAGTTGAAAAGTTATCTCCCACAACTCATAATTACATCGTCTCTCTGTTGCCTCCGTTATCTATAAACAATGTCCGAGATGCTAAAATCTGATAGCTGTGGACTTCTTAGATCCACGGCGTCAGGATCCACCAACCGCTGGGGTGTAATATGTAAAGGTTAAGATAACTATGTTTCTAATATTGCAATATTTGTCTGCTAATACCGTTGTTGGCTGTGGAATGTTGCATCCCTGGTTCTGTTCTGGCGCAGAATAATCATCGTCCCTTCCTGCACTTGCACCAGTGAACACCAAACTGGTGTTCATGTGTTGGAATTAAAATAAATGTGCGGATCCACTAAATCGTGTTGAACAAATGCCTTCTTTGAAATTGATGTTTCACCCTCTGCAACTGTATAGATAGATAGATAGATAGATAGATAGATAGATAGATAGATAGATAGACAGATAGAGAAAGAAAGAAAGATAGATAGATAGATAGATAGAGAGAGAGAAAGAAAGAAAGATAGATAGATAGATAGATAGATAGATAGACAAAGTATACCTGATTGTGGATCAAGGCTTTAACAATTCACCCAATCAAAATATTCGGGTCTTGATGCTATAATTAGTCCTATTAAGCAATAAATATATTATATATACACTTCTGCAAAAATGGTATTTTAATTACATACTCAAAGAATGTATACCTTAAGCTTCAGTTAACAATCAGTATATCTTCATAAAATGAAATCACAGAATCAATTATCGGAAAGTATCGAAATTACAGAATTAGTAATAGATAAAAGAAATAGCAGTCAACTTACAGTCTCTGTCCTGAGGTCTCGTATAAACTCTCAATATTTTATATGAACTAAAAATGTATGTTTCTGTCTCAAAGCTCCATCGATGACTGCCCGCTCACACAAAGAAATTGGCGGGAAAACGTCCCTAGCTAATCGTCAGCATGGCTACCAAAGCTGACCAATGATTTAAAATACCTCGCGCTAAGGAATGACTATTAGAACAAATCAATTAATGATGCAATAGTTGATTACCGATGCGCGCAAAACTCACCGAATAACGAAATGTTGCACGATTCTAAAACTAAAATATACGCGTGGATATTAAATTAATTAACTGAATGATATAATATTCACTAGATAATATAAATTAGAATAACACTCTATCACATATGCCCCCTGCATACGGAATGACGTCCTCGTCATTACATTTGGAGCATGTGTAGGAAATTTAAAAAAAAACAAAAAAAAACCTGGATCAAATGTATCTACTTACTTCTTGTCTAAAACCGCATTCAACATTGCCCTGCACACCATATTTATAGCATACTCACCATCTCACATCGGCATTTAGAAGTCAGACTCACGGGTCTTTCGGATATTACCTTAAAAACGGAGGTCCCGGGTCACGGTAGGCGTTGGCACGTTAAAGAACCATCACTGCTACGGCCCTGAGTACTAAGCATAGGTCTAAAGTGGTACTTCACCTTCAGCTGGTGACGTCTCCATAATTTCAATAACAAGTATTGAGGAATAGAATATTTCATCTCATAATATTTTCTGTTGAAACCATAGGCCCTCTAATATTTTCATAAAGTCAGTAAAACTATCTAGCACTATGTTACTATCAACCGTTAGGTATATGTAACGTATCCGTGTCCATTACTAAAATAAATTTGCGAAATGCAGAAATAAAATAAATTTTAGATATTCCTACGCACTATCAGAAATAGTCTTTTATTTAATTTTTCATCAATTCAGTCCGAAATATATTTTTCCGCTTGGCGTACGTTGCGCGGATCTTCAATATTTGATTGATATCTACAAATTGTGTCACACACTTTTACTCATGTAAGGAATGTGACTGGAATTAATATGGTGTTTGGTACTCTTTTAATTTTTTTTCCCATATTTAACAAGTTGAATTTATTTGAAAGAATAATAGATTTACCTTTATCATGGGGCGGATTTTAAAGAATATTTTTCTCCATATTTCTCTCCATATTTGTACCCATGATATGGGGATTTTTAAAATGTACTTTGAGGATATTATGTTGATGTTGGCGGCCGAGGATATTACCTGAGGTACACTTACGCTGTTTACACACGTGTAAAAAAACACGTCGATTTGGTTACCTGTACGCTTGCGGGTAAAAAAAAAGGGGGGGGGGGGAGTGTCGGGTGTCGAGAAGGTAATGACGTTACGTAGAACATTTCTGACTACGTTATCTGGCATCAGTGTAGCAAACTGATTCGTAATGATTTTCCCCCGTACACAGTAGGCCTAATGTACGGTGAACAAGATTAATTTACTATTAATGGGTCAATTCTTAATCAACATTAAGGGTGAACTTTACAAATAAGAAGTAGGCCTATTCAACAGTATAATGTGTAAAATGTATAACTCTGGATATTAATTCTTGATTTTTTTTCCCCTTGACGATCTCGGATTTTTTTTTAATCTGTCTATTTATTTGTCATTTTTTGCTTTGTGTGTCCGGCAGGACTCGGAATCATATGGATGAGTGAAATATATACTGACAATAATTCTTAAGAGTCAATCACTGGAAAAATCACCATCACAAATTTTAACGAAATTTTACACAAAGTATACATACTTTAGTCTTTCAGTCGTGACCTCTTTAAAATGTGCTTTGATCTGCCTCCTTGACACACAATGGCGGACATCGTCTGCGGGTACATCGATGTGTTCTGATTTTAGTGGCAAACTAAGTAGAGGATTAATTATTTGACTGGACATAAACATCAACTTGCAAAGTAAGCTAAAGTTTTGTATATGCCATAGCTTTGAAGTAAACTGTTTATTGATGTTAAGTTCTACCTACGATGATAGAAGGGTGCTGAAATTTTCGCACATCACATGATCATAAAAACAAGTGCGCGGACCTGCTTTTTTTAGGCCTACGTCTGAGGTTTATGGTGGTCATATTTCCTTAATATTTGGTAAACATCATGGATGATTCCCTAGCATTACGCCAATAATTTTAATGAGGAAAACATCACACACTACATTTATTTATGAAATGGTTGTTTTGTGAATATCGACAAAACTCGTCAATATGCAATATGTGTATAGGCACGTCTACTATAGAAGAATCAAAATCAGGCCATAACCTGGCATCCTAACCAAATATATAACTTTAAATTTAAAAAAAAATAAATAAAAAGTCTTTCTTTGTTTATGTTTACCTGAATCTGCCTGTCTGTCTTGAATTTCATCTTCATAATAGATGCCATATGCTTTGATCATATTGGTTCTCATTTGAAGTTACAAATGCACAACATGAACTTTACCGTCATTTAAAATATTTGATATAAGCACATTTTACAAACAATATTGGAAATATGGTCAGTGAGTTGGCTTCAAAATTATTATCTAATATATACTCTCCCCCCTTTTTGAAAACGATGCTATACGGTTCTTTGAATTGGATAGTAATTGGATAACATACGTGTATGCATGCTCTCGCGTATCGAATTATCTTGGAGATATACACACCATCAGCAGGCGAAAGTGGTATATTACTACATAGATATGCAAAGTTGATGATTGCAAAGTCATCACGTTTGTCATATAATGTACTTGTCAGTCTGCCATTGGAGTCAATATTAAGTAAAAATATCCAAATATGAAGCAGACATATCAGATTCTGTAGTGTCCTATATTTCGAGTTCATCGGGATATATCAAATGGACATAATTATGAAAATTATGATTGTTGATTGATAAGACGCCATCGATATATCTATATGTATGGTTGAAGGACACGGCAAGTTGTATGTTTTTATCCTATAACAGTTTCTTAATAATTCCGCTTCATAAGAATATAAAAATAAGTCTGCCAATAAGAGAGCACAATTAGTGTCCATGGCAATGACAGTGGATTGTTGGAAGACTTGGTTTCCAAACACTACGTAAATGTTATCTACAAGAAAGCCAAGCATACTCTTAATGTCTGTTTCGGAGTACTTGTGCGAGCTACCGGAGTGGTGTTTAACAAAATATGTACCTTGTTTTTCAATCACTAGAAATTTGTATTTCCAAGTGCCATTTTTGTTCAAAAAGCAATTATCAATTATCTGAAAAAGTCTCGATTTTAATTTATCGTGAGGAATTGTTGTATAAAGTGTGGAGAAATCATACGTTTTGGTGCTGTCAACTTTAGAAAAATCCTGAGACTTTAGATTTTCCAACAATTCCTTAGAGTTTTTGAGAATCCACATCTGATTGACACCACTTCTGGAATATGTAGTGGAACAGTATATCCGAAGTGACTCTTTAATAGCTGTTAGCAGTTTAGTTAGTAATAAAGATAAAGGCTTGGTAGAGCACTTACTGGAAACAGCAATGAATCTTTGTTTGTAAGGATTTTTATGTAATTTCGGAACCCAATAAAGTTATGGTAATTCAAACTGATCCTGATTCTTAGGAATGTCAAAAGTATTTAAAACTGAAATATGATTATGAAGAATTTTATCCTTTGTAAGATTGCTTCGAGTATAAGTAGGATTCCCAGATGTTGAAGTAAATCCCAGTTCATTTAAAAGACGTTTATAAAAGTAACTTTTACAAACAAAGACAATGGTGTTACTTGCTTCATCCGCTGGTACTAGCACAAAGTTTTCATGTAGTCTATGTAACTCCTTCGTCATTTCTGCTTTCTTAAAAACAGAAGAATAAAAGGTTTTCTCTCGTTCTTTACTACGGTAATGTCCATTTATACAATAGCGCTGAATGTACATTTTTATTTGCAACAACCAGGAACTGTTAAAACATGGTAACTCTAAAACAGACATAGTAATATACCTAATATTTTTTTTTTCAATGATGGATATGAATTACACCAAATAGAGGCAAAACATACACTATATCATTGTTTAATGGAAAACAAGAAAATTAATCCCAATTGGCAAAATTACTGTCATCAAATATTACTTTTGCCAAAAGTAAACCACACCATAGTAACTTAAACCTTCTGATGAGTTAATTAAAAATTTGGAGAAAAATGCACTATTTGAATTTCTCTGGGGCAGTAAAAAAGATTTGAAAAAATATACCACAATTATACAAGATTTCAAAGATAGTGGTTTACAAATGTCAGATTACACCAACTTTTTTATCGCTGTTGAATTGAGTTTGTATATCATTTTACCATATTAATATTCACAAAATAAACTTCCATACCATAGGAATAAGATTCACCATTGGGGTAAAATTCAGCAAATGGATTCTGATGAGCCCAATATATCCTAAAACCAAGATCGTGCAATTTTCGCAAAACTCCCAGATCGTAATAATGATGAAATTCTAGGCAAAATTGCGCAACATTTTTCAGTGCCCCAGATTCAACCATTTCCGGTAATACGAATTTTTCATCGTCCTCGATATCCATTTTTAGCACATCTATTCTTTTATTCGTGTGACCCAGTTTTTCTTGGATGGTTTTCAAAGTCTCAATTTTCCATTTCTTCTTACCTTTCCAAACATCTTTATTTTTGTCACCGAGACCAACTTGATAAAACATAATGTGGTCGGAATGTTTATGATCAGCAGTGTTCATACTGGGATCAAATGAAAACACGTCACATCCGTACGTTTTCTCCACGTCGTCGTCAAATGAAAAGTCGTAGTTGATTCCAAATGAATACACGATACAAGGCGACCTCGGACGAAACTGCACATCGTGGCATATATCCCATCCTCCATCCACAATGTTACCTAAACGCAGCATATCTTTACAAAGGATCTGATGCTTCGATATATATCTCAGGTAGATGTCTTGGTATTTCAGCATTTCCTGTTTATCGATCGGACTCGCTCCTAAAATGGGTATATTTGGTAAATCGATCTCATGTGACTGACTGGATTCGTCAGTGTTTTTCCGGTACATGTTGACGGTAAAGCATCCTGCATACCTGTTCTTATTCCCTTTGTTTTTCACACAGTTCCAGTTTCTATCAAACCAATACGTGAGGTAATTGAAAGTGTGCAATCGTCGTAATACATCCAGAATTGAGATGTAATCAGTTTTGGACCCACTATCTCTATCGTAGTGAATTTCAAGGATAATTTGCTTTACTAACATTGTATTCAAACTCTCTGTAAACTCTCGTAACAATGGTAAATCTCGAGAGTTTATTTTGAGAATGACCACACTTATCTTATGACCTTGACTTTCGAAAAACTTTTTAAACTCTCCCATGTTACTCTGAGGAGAAGAAATTTTGTCATTTCCTAAAAACACAACGTTACATTTAAATTGTTCTTTCATTTGTTTAACGAATCTTTCGGATAAATCATGATGATAACTGTACACTACACATCCGGTGCTAGGCTTCACGCCTTGGTCCATGCATATTCGAACACCTCCATAACCTACGTTTCCAAAACGCTTTGGTTCAGTACACAAACTTTGGAGGGAGGTGACGTAATGCTCATACAGACGCGATATATTATACAAGGGCATTTTATTAAGCTGTGCATCATCTGGAATCAGTTTCGGGGTTATCTGTCCATTTTCTAATAGAATGATAGTGATGAATATCAAGCTTCCTGGAACTATTTAAATGATGGCGAAGCAAAAGAATCAAAACCACCATACCACAAAACACCATGAGCATTAGGATCTTTCTGGAAGAGTTTATCAGCGAAACGGTCCATCGCAGACATATTACGCATCTACTGGATGTCATATCAATATCTCAATAAGGGCAATGTATGCTGTAAAGAAAAAAAAAACAATACATCAAATCTAAAAACTTCAAATTTCACTTTACAATACATAATGAGGATGGTACCCAACTTACGCTGAATTGCGTGCCGTTGCAAGTCAAGGTTCTAGAGGTCATTTAAAGTATACATATACTGATTCTTCGAAAGAGTCAAACATTACTTTTCAAGATTCTATAAATCATTTGTGCAAGATTCAACTGCCATAAGACAGCAAAACAACTCGCAATAAATTCTACGTAACGATGTGCCATTTTCGAATATGATAAGGCTAAGATAACTAACAGTATTCAATCTTGTAATTCCTATATTAAAAAAAATCAGAGAGATGAACAAACATGGGCCTATGGTCATACTAGACGTGGGATCAGGTGCCTATATTTCTGACGATTTCTTTTCAGAATATGTTTGAAATTACACCTATATTCACTGGTTGCGGTGGCTCAGTGCTCACAGCGTTCCCTTTGTGACTGGAAGGTCGTGGGTTCGCACCTTTTCCTTATTTTGGCCGTATGAAGCAAGACGTAAAAACAGGTAGTGGTCGTTCCTTTTAGGTCCCATATTACGACCAGTGTTGGCAGGATAAAGACTTTCTGCTATATTTTCAAGAGTCATACAATGTGTTCTACTTCATATACTGCTTGTGTCATATTAGAAGGTGTGAAAGAATCTTGAAGAGACGTAAACCTACAAACAAGGTAAAACCGCTACTATTCACACCGACATCTTAATTGTATCACTTTCAAAAGCAGTATGATCCTTGATAAGGAGAAACTGCAGCATTTTAAAGCAAATTTCCTTTAGTATTGAGTCAGTTTTGTAGGGGTTCTGTAGAAGTTGCAAAAAATGTGACATGTACACTAGCTGTAGAGTATTACTCTTTGGTGAAAATATCAGTTATGTCAATGAATTATAATTGTATTTCATATAAAGAATTCGATTTACAGCGGTGAGTTACTGTGCACAATTTAGATCAATATAGCTTGTATCATTGATTCGCAGTCTCAGAATACATAACACGTTTTCCCTCGACTATTGTGTCCAAAGTATTTTTAAAGGCACATTCAAACAAACTGAAAGCGCACAGCTTGAAATAGTCATGGTACGCTGCCACTCAAATCGAACCAATTGTTTTCCATACTATTATCTCTATATTTAAAAACAATGCTGTCTTGGTATGGTAACTAATTTCTTCATACATATTTCAATTGAATAGTTTGAACGAAATAAGTTCGGTTAGAAAAAAATAATTTGAATTAAAGGCACTGTCTTCATGGTTTGGTACCCAATTCCGCCAGTCTGCTTTAACTATCAACAAGACTACCGTAAACGATATACATAATACGCCCGTGAGGAGATTAAACAGGCTGTTTTTATTGTAAGACATTTACGTTGTGACACTGATTAGCAAAAACACAAATGCCAGGAGTGTAGAACTTTAATGATGATAGTATCAATATCGTCAGTCTGTGACATACTTTTTTTGCAATAATAATAATAATAATAATGAATAAAGGAAGATCAGCAATTTATTACCTGATCTTTTATATATCCATATATTCAAGGTAGCGTAATGGATGCAGAAATATAAAAGGTAACTCATAGGTTACCCTATAAATCTCTGGATCCTAGGTTTGAATCTCGCAGAATTTCATTATCTTAATATAACAATAAAATGTATTTTTCCAAGAGTCTATGCAAATTCCATTACATCCGTTCAATATTATGAATGCAATACATGCATTATTTAACTAAATTATATCGCTATAGAATTGTGAATATTGATTGTTAGTTTGAGATTAAGCGTGTCCTATAGGCCCAGTATAGGTTGCGATCACATAGGAACATTCGCAAACAAATGTAATAGACTCATTGACATTTATATTTTGATATGAAAAAAAAAAATTAATGAGAACTGAATTTGATATGTAGGTAAGTTTGTAAAACCCGAGTTGAAGTGAATCATTCATTCTTGACTGCCATTTATGGTGCAGACACTTTACTATAAACCTCTACCAACGACGTCATTCAAGCCGCCCGCGTGGCGCAGTGGTTAGAGCGTCGGGCTCAAAGATCTGATGATCCTTGAGTCGGGGGTTCGAATCCCACTGTGGGACGTGGGTGCCGGTCTTTCGGATGAGACCGTATAAACGGAGGTCCCGTGTCGCAGTAGGTGTGGCACGATAAAGATCCCTCCCTGCTCAAAGGCCCTGAGTGCCGACCATAGGCCTAAATTTGCAGCCCTGTCACCGGTAATGGTGACAGCCGCCGGATAGCTGAAAAATTGCTCAGGCGGCTATAAACAAACAAACAAACAAAAAGCGACGTCATTCATAACTATGGAAACAGACACGCCCTCATATGGCTGGGTAAACAACATGCCATTATGAATAACGACAAGGAAATTTGAATACCTATGACGCCACTGTATGGGTACCTTTAAACATTTGGATATAGAAGTGTACGCATTGGGAACAGAAAAGGTTCTATACTATATAGTATATACGTTCCTGTTGTGATGTGTGTTATTTTTCCAACCATTTAGATGCCATACAAAATTTACTCAATAAGAAGAATTAAAACTCGGTAGAGCAGACATAATAATTTATAATAAGATTGATTGATTATGATTGATTGATTATTTATTGCTTTCCGCCACACTCAACAATTTTTCAGTTATCTGGTGGCATCCAGTTTTTGTTGGTGGAGGAGAGAAGCCAGATACAATGTACCTGGGAAGAGGCCACCGACCTTCCGCAAGTAAACTGGCAAACTTGCTCACATAACGCCGCGGCCGAGATTCGAATACGCGCCGACAGAGGTGAGAGGCTTTGTGATTTTGCTCTAACCACTCGGCCACGGGGGCCCCCCTTTTATAATAAGAAGCCCGTGTACCAATCGTTCACCTGAGTAACCTTGACCCATATGAAAGGTTTTCCCTATACATAGTCATGTAAATGTTTGATCCTCTATTGTAGTCCCAGCCTACCCCAAAGAGTCATGATATCAGAAAGCATTCATATAAATTTGAACTTTTCTGGCTTAGTGGTTCTTCCAAAAAAAAAATTTATGGATTCTTCCTTATATATTTGCTTATAAAACTTTAACCTCCTGTTGTGACCCAACCCTACCCCCGTGGCCATCATTTTAAGTAACTTCAATCTGCTGTATATCATGAAGATTCCATGTAAATTTGAAATCTACTAGCGCAGTGGGTCTTAAGAAGATTTGTAAATGCCCACAACCTACCTTTGCATTTTTTTTGGTTATCTCCCTTTGAAGGGGCATGGCCTTGCTTTTAAAAAAAAAAAACTTTAATCCCCTTCACCCTAGGATGATTTGCAGCATGTTTGATTGAAATTGACTCTGTGGTTCTGGAGAAGATTTGTAAAAAATTTTTTACTATATTTTCACATATAAAACTTTGACCCCACATACTGTGGCCTAACCCTACTCCATGGATCATGATTTTAAAAACATGACTCTGCGCTTTGTCAGAAAGCTTCCATGTAAATGTGAACTTTACTAGCCCAGTGGTTTTTGAAAAGATTCTTAAATGACCCCATACTTGTTACGCATTTTTGTGATTATCTCCATATAACCAATACTACATGGACTTTACAATTTAATTACTGAGGAAACAAATTTCACATGAACAATAGATACATGTACATGTATATATCTTATTATTACTACATATATCTTACTAATAATAAACACCTTTCCAAAATGCAGGTATAACTGTTCAATGCTGTAGCATCAATTGTCCTACAAGTGCTGATTCAACTTCCCAAGGGGGGGGGGGGGGGGGGGGGGGGGGCCTCCGTGGCCGAGTGGTTAGAGCATCGCGCTCAAAATCACAAAGCCTCTCGCCTCTGTCGGCGGGTGTTCGAATCTTGGCCGCGGCGTTATGTGAGCAAGTTTGCCAGTTTACTTGCGGAAGGTCGGTGGTCTCTTCCCAGGTACATTGTATCTGGGTTCTCTCCTCCACCAACAAAAACTGGACGCCATCAGATAACTGAAAAATTGTTGAGTATGGCTGAAAGCAATAAATAGGTAATCAATCAATCAATCAATCAACTTCCAAAACTCACAAATAATATGCATATAAAAGGGTCATAAGACAGCACGATAATTGAGATTATAAAACATTCAATCAGGATCTTTCTAATGTAAACTGGAATAACAGTACCAATGATTGATTGATTTTTGTTTTTCGCCACACTCAACAATTTTTCAGTTATCTGGTGGCGTCAAGTTTTTATTGGTGGAGGAAAGAACCCAGATACAATGTACCAGGGAAGAGACCACCGACCTTCCGAAAGTAAAGTGGCAAACTTTCTCACATATATCGGCGCGAGCGAGATTCGAACCCGCGCCGACTAGAGAGCCACGGAGGCCCCTCAGTATCAATGGTATATACACAAACCTTATGAGCGTAATAAGTAGTCATATTGATTTGCACATACATTAAAAACTGTTATAATATGACCTAAAGATAAATCATTGATGAACAACTGAATTAGACGCTGTGTGCGACAACGAAGCAATGCGCCATAAAGCTTAGTAGACAAAACTCCGCTGTATTAATATCATCTTAGAGGCTTAAGAAATACAGTAATGAGCCTTATAAGAACATTTATTGATAAATAGAAACAAAAGCTAACCCCAAAAATAAAATATTCCTCCAGGACACTGGTGGCGGATTGTTAAGTTCCTTTCTAAACTAAATAAAAATTATGAGCCGTCCCCATCAATATGATTAAAAGGTAGCATATGCTTTCATGGATTAGAGAAGTATCTATATTATTCCGCAACATAGTAGAATAATCAATATGTTGATGGTGGCCATTATTGGGAAGAAGAAGTAATCAATGTTTATTTTGTTTGGGTTTTAAATTAAACAATGATATATTATTAAAGGCATGGTTAAGGATTGGTGCATCGCGGCATTGAACATTAACTTCTCTCACTGATACCTTATGTCTGTGCCTTGCTTACGACCTAACTCGTTAAATACTGTGATCGATATGCAGATGAATTATTGTTTATGAAAATACTTGTCAAATATATATGTCCATAAATTCAGGACCAGTTTATTTGGAATTTTGCATATTTCGTTACATGACTTTAATGCAGTGCATTTTCAAATCATGTAAAGTTTCACACATCAGGCGTAAATATAGAATACTAATACTAAAATCAAATTACAAAAAAAGTTGCTGAAATGAACATAAATGTTTATAAAATTCGAGTCTAAATCTAACATCTGCATACACTAATTTGGCGTGCACTATTTCTAAAGTAAATACCAAGGCATTCATTCTACACAGCTCTAAAAATCATATCCTGTTACTAATGTTAATCTAAATAAGTATTTCCACCATCTCCATATTATGATAATCCTCAACAATATATATCCATGCACCTTGAAAGTGATATAGTTTAAATGAACATATATGCTTACAACAGTTCACAAAACCAGGTCCTAAAATGTGCACAGTTGATTTTGGCTATATATATTTTTGGAATCATTTTATTTTTGCTGTTTTTGATTTGAACGTATTTTAGTAATCAAATCAAAGGATTGAAAACAACTTCTAATAATTTACTAGTACCTCACCTAAAACATTATAATATGTTACTTGAGATAAATAATTAACAGGTAAAACGTATGATAATCAAATTAATCTACAAGTTCCATCTATAATTTTTTGAAAATTTGCAAAAACAGTACTTTTTCAAGATTGTCAGTATCGTGAACAAAACAGCCATCTTCAAGTAATTGAAGTATATTCAAGAGGTCTAAACAAGTTATCTACAATTTTGACTGATGTGTTCTACCAATTTTTAACATAAGCCTTTTCAAAAGCCCATTTTTATAAGCTTTGTATATTATGGAATCAAGATACACTGGTAAACTGAGGTTTTGTGATGAAAGTAAGCCTTATCGAGGATACATTGAAACACACTCAAGCCTATCACTTTGAACAAAATAATTTTTATATAACAGGGTATGCAAAATAAACATCATTAGTCTTGGATGAATTGAATTTGAGTATAACCACGTCTTTCACCATATTGTCTGGACTGAGATATTAGTAAAATATACGAATGTAACATTTACTGTTTGTTTTTAAGCTATCATATAAAAATTTCAACGTCTTAGTTCAGTAAACATCGAGAGTCTTGTGGGAATGAAGCCACATTAATTCCTCATCTTGCACATTCCAATTTTATTAATTGAGACATTGAGAGTCAAATGGACATGTATGTGTTAACATCCTTAACAATACTATAGCAAAATAACGTGTTGCAAAGTATCTAATCAGTTAATTATACAAAACATTTAAATGAAGTGGAAAATCTTGGATGTAGGATATGTTCATTCTTGTCGATGCCAGCTTAATTAGCTTTTATTTCAAGAACAGAGAACGTTCGGGCAGAAGAAAGACACCTTATAGTATACCAAAAATAAGAATGCAGAAGTTCTGCGTGGCTTTTTATCATATTGAGCTTTCAGTCGTCCGATAACATGTAAATTGTTTATTGTTTAAATAATGCATATTACAGATTGCTTCTATTTTTAAAAATGGACGGCCATTTTGAATGTCTACACCATCGCATGGCAGCTATAAAATAATCTTATCAAATAGTAAAACGATGCAGAAAGTTCATACATGTATGATTTTTAAAAAGAAATCAGACGTTTGTGACACAATTTACGCGCAAAACAATTGAAATATTTATCAAAATGTGTGTTCCCATAATCCTTTCCTGGTCACTGATTGGATGTTGTTTCGGGCTTGCAAAATTGATTGTTATTTACAAGAGAAAACGTAGCGTAAATGAAAAGGAACCTGCTATGTTTTGATTGAATAGAAGATGCAAATAGATGTTAACCTTCTCTGAGTGTAGGAGACGTCTACTGTTGCCATGCAGGTTTGTCTTTTAAAGAATAAATATGTCAAAATCAGCTGGAACCTTTTAAAATGATATTCCAGTATTGCATCATTACTAAATATTTAGTATGGAGTCCATCAAACATAAATGGCAATAATCTCGTTTCATGGACAATGGATGGGTCTACATGCTATCTTATAAAAGAGGACTGTTGTTTAAAGTGCCCGTGAAGTCAAGCTCAAAGTTTGGTTTAATTAGTGTTGATTAACATGAAAGTCATTATCCCAAAATTTTACATTCAAATTAGCGGTGATACGGAAGTTATTCCCTTTCAAAGTTGGCCATTTTTGCACCTGCTTAAAACCAATCAAGGCTACTTCCGGTTTGAAGTATTTATAGCAAAATCCTTGCGTGACGTCACGTAACATCTGTTTTGAAATGGCGACCGTAAGCAAGAATGATGATCACAGTTCTTCGTCCGATATTGACTTAAATATGTCATTTGAGATGTCATCCTTCGAAGAGGAACACGAGGAACATCAGCGGAATATTATTCCATATCGCTTTGAACCTGAAGCATGAAAAATGAATTATCATGAATTGTCAGTCTGTCGCCTGATTGTTGACAGTAGGTACGTGATGTAATGTCACATCAATAGAAAAAATAAAAGCCGTGCTGTTTAACTGCACCAGACTCCCATGAATATTGAATACCGCGATACAATGGAAGTCTCCATTTTTGAAGCTAAGTTAGACTACTGGTTTTAAAAACAGTGAGCATAACAAGCGAAACAAGGTCAGAAAATTATATTGGAATGAAAAGCTAGTCAATTTTAAACTCTATGAATATAACATTTGATAGTGTTGACATGGCAACCTGGAATTCTCTTTTAAAACAAAATAATTAAGTACCGCGATATTATGAGACACCAGTATACCCATGCTAGAAAACGGCCATTCTTTTTTAATTTATATTTATTTAT
Source organism: Ostrea denselamellosa (assembly GCA_024699665.1). NCBI lineage: Eukaryota > Metazoa > Mollusca > Bivalvia > Ostreida > Ostreidae > Ostrea > Ostrea denselamellosa. Next base: position 9,473,846 of record JAMZEH010000017.1, on the reverse strand, counting down.
TTTGAAGAGTGATACTCGTGACTAGAGTTCTGTTCATGTTGGCTTTATTTCTCAATAATTGATACAAAAACAACAACAACAACAACAAAAACAAAACAATGCTTTTTGAAGTAGAAAAAGAAAGCAGGTTGGCTAAAATACGGGTATTTATTCATTGGGCTGAAGGTCAGTAGTGGTTAAAATCTGTAACTGTCATTACTGCTTTATTTAAAATCTTGTCTTCATAGATCTTATAATTTGATTAAATTTTATTCAGTCAGTGCAAAATACTAAAGCTACATAGTATGACACTAAGAAAGCAATCTAATATGAAGTTAGTTATATATATATATATATATATATATATATATATATATATATATATAGATAGATAGATACAATTAAATACATGGAGATCCTATAAAGTTCTGTTTGTTCATCACACATCTCCTCTATACTGGTGTTTCTTCCTAAAACGAGATCTGAAATGCAACACTGCCTCATTTTTTTTCAGGATGGACAAAATTACTGCAAAGTGGTGGTGGCTCTTTTTCTGGCAAGCAGGAGACAGGAGGTGGTTTACGGGGTGCTGTAGTCTTCACTAAAACTTCCATCGACGTGAAGGTCTCCGTCATCAAAGAAGTGACATACCCTGAAATAAAATTGACAATAAATATTTTATATCTAGGATGCTTTAATATTGTATTTTGGTTTCCATATCAATAAAATTTGAAAATTTGTCATACTAGTTTTTATTTATTATTTCCCCTATAAATTTGATTTAGGCATATACAATAGTTGAGAGAAGGATTATTGTACATACCATACGTTGAATCTACAGTTTGCTCTCGCACACTGTATTCTCCATGCTTAAATTTTGGAAAGCTTATTTTATACTGCATGTCACCCTCCTTTGTGGTAGCCTGAACCCTTGAAGCATTTTCATTATAATGGAGGGCAGCAACCAATAACCTTAAAAAAAATAATATATATATATTTATATATATATATATATAATATATATATATATATATATATATATATATATATATATTTTAAAAATTGTCAAAAATAAAATAAATATTGTACATGTCATGAAATTTCTGAAGCATAAACATACCTGCAGTACATGCCATAGTAAGAGAAAGACACCATTTTGGGGGCAAAGTGGTTGATGGTACTGTGAAATGCCTCTATTTGTGATGTCTGGTATAATGGCGATAGCCATTTGTTTACTGGAATGCCGAGGTCTTTCATCAACGACAATCGGGCCTCGTAGCAATCCTCATTAAAATGGTCACTGCAAATCACTGTGTACTTCGATGGTCCAGTGTGCCCTTGCTAGCTTCACAAAGCGAATTCAGGCTGCTCGCTGATGCTGGTCTTCCGGGAAAACATGCACTGAAACTCCGTCTGCTTGTCTTTTACTGCAGCCTGCCACAACACACATCCGTCCCTTATTTTTACTAGCCATTTCCGATGATTCAACAAGCTAATACTGCATCGAGAATGGCGCCTGATGTAAGCTGACGTCACATCCGGTTGAGGCTATTTTCATTATATCGTAAAAGTGTGAATTCGCAATATTTTTATATTTCGTGCAATAACTCGTTCATTAAACAACACTCGGTGCTAAGACTTGGGTTTTTACGTTTTTTATTATGGAAACTATATTTAGAGAAGCACTTTGTCACCTGCTTCACGGACACTTTAATAGCACTTCATAATTACAACCCTCTGTAAATCATTTCAGTTACCCATTCAAATTTTTCAATCTCAGTGTCTTTTCTAAATCAAGGTGCAGCATCAACTACAATAATCCTCTGCCAATCATACAGCATTAGAAGTGAAAGTCACAGGTCTTTTAAATATGACCTTAAAACCATGGTAGGTGTTGCCATGATAAAGAATCCGCCCTGCTACATCCTTGATACTGGGTAATAGTCTATGACACGCCAGCTCTTGGTGTCTCTAGTATTAAGCAAAATATTATCAAACCAATATATAAGAAACATTTGGTTGTCCACGTATTGTCCCTTTCAAGAATCTTTCACCAACATACTGAAATGTCATTATTGCTGTTGAAAGGCTGAAAAATACTCTTAAAATCTGTATTTGCACTTGTGGCCTTTGCGCAGAGAAGGATTTATAGCATGCTACACCTGCTGTGATGTATGGTGTTGGTTTTTATGATCTCATCTGACGGACCATCCCATGTAGTCACCTCTCTACAACAGCAAGGAGATATTCTAACCCTGATCCCCATGAAATAAGAACATTTGAAACTATGATTGGTGAAATGACTTTGAAAGTATGATCTTTTTCCGGCAGCAATAGTATGCAAAATTGTAAACCACTATACAAAATGTTGTCCGGTCAAAATGAGATGAATATTTTAGATCGAGTTGTCTAAAGAGTGAATTAAGGGCATTTGCAATAACGAAAAATGGCAATGCACAAGTTACTCAATATTTCTTGGCTTATTCTGTTTGAATGTATTAAAATTATCAAATTCCCAATGTTTACGGGACATATACAATCTTCTGATGTTTGAAAATTGAAATATATATTTAAAGCTCTACCAAATTTTCAACCACTATATCAGATTTAATTGAAATATATGAAGAACAGAATTATACCAGCTGAGTTATATATGGTAAAACGTATTCACGTTACTCATTTCAACATAATTCAGTATCCATTGTCATAATTTCTGAGAAAAAGATTTGTTTGAAGTGAGTGTCATTAATGCCATCTTCTAGACAGTTAGGCATGCTGTAGTTCATTTTTTTATTTGTCTCACAGTACAATAGAATAACTTTCAGTGAGGTCTATTAAAATTATGCTTTTTCCATCTTTTGAAATCGAGGCATAATGATTAATTAACACTCGTTGCTGACAAAAAATAACTTTTGTTGTCAATATCTCAGAAGATAAGAAGCAAAAAATAGAATCCCCTACCCGACCCACACTTTTTGGTGACCTGAATGTTAATCGTCTTCTCTACCATTGATTAATTAGCATGATGAACTTTAATACTGTAATGCACTGAGATAGACAGTTAAAAATAGTAGCTTTTAAATTTAATACAAACTGGTGCATAGTCATAATCATAGTCTTGGTGGCTGCTAGTCAAATATTTACATATATAATGTGGCCATTTTATTGAAGTGATAATCACAGGTATTTCGGATATGACCTTAAAAACGGAGGTCCCATGCCACAGTAGGTGTTGGCACATTAAAGAACCCTCACTGCTACAGCATCGTGTGCCAAGCATAGGTCTACATTTATGGTACTTGACCTACAGCTGGTGACATATCCATATCAGCAAAAGAATTCTCGACGGGACATGAAACAATCAAAAAACAATCATTTTTCTTTCAAAGTAAAGCAGATTTGAGGAAAGTGAACTAGTTGTGTCCACTCAGTGTAAATATACCATATGTTATGTAGAATGAATTTCAATATTTTGTAAATGTTTTTTAGAACCAGATGAGCAGAAGATCCATTCCATGACTGATGTAGTAGAGAACCATTGAGAATGGAAATAGTTTTCAGTCGATGAACACTCCTCATGACACAAGTCCATTTTAATTTAGTAAAGTGGTAGTCAATTCTCCTAGGAAGGAACAAGAAGAATCTGCACAAGGACCAAAGTGACCCTGTTAACTAGTGTTAAGGTCAAGTTTTGGTGTCAGAAGACCATTTTGATTAAAAGTACCAAAGAATTAACAAGCTAGGATACCAGTCTTACGTGAGCATACCACCAAAGGATTCATTACTGAACAGTTGAACGGTGATCACTATGGCCGGGAGATGAAACAATATTGTAATCAACACTGAGGTCCATATATTTAAGACTTGTGGGGACCCGGGTAAGAATAGGTCCTCATCACCCCCAGCTTGTCGTAAGAGGTGACTAAATGGGGCGGTCCTTCGGATGAGACCGCAAAAACCGAGGCCCCGTATCACAGCAGGTGTGGCACGATAAAGATCCCCCCCCCCTGCTCAAGACCCTGAGCGCCGAGCATAGGCCTAAACTTGCAGCCCTTCACCGGCAATGGTGACGTCTCCATATGAGTGAAAATTCTCAAGCGGGACGTAAAACAACATACAATCAATCCATATATTTAATAATTTCCACTTTTCTGTGGAACGTGATTTTGTTCTGTATATTAATTTCTTGTCATGAAAATGCATTCATGCCTCAGGACTTATCGAAGCGCTTTGTTGTTCAAAACATTACTTCTTGAGAAACATTCAGATATCAACCTACATACTTGAATTTCGACCCCTTATAGAATTACTGGACCTTACACAAAACCCTTTTTGTGCGTTAACAATTGAACATATCACTTCTTCATTACCATTTCAGTTCTTTTCAAACATTGTATGAAGAATCTTTGAGACAAGGTGGACATAAATTGTAAATTTGAAGACTCCTGCCCCCTGGAGCCTTAAATTGGAGGTCATAGGTATATACTGACCGCTCAATATCTTGAGAACCCTGTCCTTGACAGATATTAAACATTGTACACTTGTACATTGTCAGAAGTATATGGCCCCTTTGGATTTGGAGGTCAAATGGTCAAGAGTCAAACTGGATATCAGAATATATTGACTAAATATCTTGAGAACCCAATGCTTGAAAAGTATCAAACTTGGTACACTGGTACATCCCAAGAAGTAGATGACCCCTACTGATTTTGAGGTCACATGGTCAAAGGTCAAGGATCAAACAGGACAGAGTAATATTTTGTATCTATATTTTAGAACTATTTGCTTGATTGACACAAACATTGGTGCACTAATACATCCTAAGGAGTAGATGATCTCCATTGACCTTGAGGTCACATGGTCAAAGGTCAACGGGTAAATCACTGTAGACAATTAGGAAGCTTGAAATATCGTTTGTTCAATATTTTGAAATGTTTTAACACCATGCCAATACTATCAATTAAATTATATATGTGTGCAACTCTTTTCAATTCTGTACCACGTGAGCAATCGTATTTCTGTTGTAAATATACAGGAGTGTTCAGCCCAGCATAAAATTGTCTGTATTATTATTCAATAATCTGTATACAAGTCAGTGGATCTTTTACAAAGCATTGTATATAGAATTTTTGTGTTTTCTTTTAATTTGTGGTTAGTAATATCTCAGTTTGTAAACATTTTATCAAGTGAATAGTACATCCTTTAGCATAAACCATTGGTAAACCATTTGTAAATTTCAAGGGCACTAAAGATATCATTGATAAAGTGTCTAGCCTTGATTCAACTATCTTCTCACATAACAAAGGTAAGTCCTTCACTTTAACACGCTTCTGCAGGTTTGTGCATAAACCTGGGGTGATAACTAGTTTCAGCAGTGTGGAAACATTGAGGAAACCTAAGGTTTGAACAAGTCTCCGCTGCGTAAACCACCTTGAATCGTGGACGGCCTAAGTTTACGTAGTGCGTAAACCCTTGTAAACTTGAAGTTTCCAAACTGAAACCCTGCGTAAATCATTTGTTTTCTTAAGTTTCCGCATATTTTACGCACAGTTTCCTCACCATGGAAACCATAGTTTTCATATAGTAAACACGTTCATTCATATTTCAAATTCTTTGGATTATGCTAACAGTCCCTTAATGATATAGTTATATTAGAGTTATGATATTCGTTGGGATAAATAGAATTATACAGTGTATCGCACAACATGGCGACAACAGTTCTGTACAAACGTGACATGCCTTCGTCTACAACGGGAAGGATTTGGGACGTTTCTGGGGTGGACCACAGTCTTTAATTTTCCTCCAAAAAAAAAACAAAAACAAACCCACAAACGGACAGATGAAGAGTCCAAATAGACCAAAAATGTTATTTTGCAGATATTACTTTCACCCAAAGGTGGATGGTTACTATTGTGCCGATATGGAATTCAGGAAATGGCTGAACGGTATCCGCAATCATGCATTACTATGACTTATCAGGTGACGTACCATACCCTGCTTTGTATTGATTTAAGTTTTTCACGTTACTTTGCTATTGCTTTTACTTTTGCTTACTCATTTGTATAATAAATTTTATGCAAAAATTTTAAATCTACGAAGTGAACGAATTTAAGTAATAAATGATACAAATTAAATTGCACCATTTTATATTGCATGCTATTTATGTCGAGAAGTATAGCTTTTTAATTATAAAGTATTGACCTGTGTAGGTGGAAAATCATGCATTTGCTTATCAAGATGCAATGCACTAAACTATTTTCACTGAATTGGTTATATTTGTTAATTTCTAAATCAGTCAGCTAAGTCATAAGACAATCACATTAGATTTCTTTATGTTATATTTCCATTATATATGCATGAAATTCCAACTTTAAATTTCGGTATCTATGTTGTAACTGTAAAGCAGGATATACACATTTTCTGCATTTAGTTTTAAAATTAAAGAATGCACATCATGCCTCGAATCTAATATGGCCGCAGCGCTAACGACAAGTAGATGAACTTACCAATGGCAAGCACATCCACCAGTAACGGCGATCGATAAATGGTCTATGGTTCACACATGAAATGACGTTCGGCCTCTCTTAAAGTCCTCTTACGAACTTCGGGGTTGAATATTAAAACTATCGTCTTCAATAAAAGACAATTTTATTATTCCTGTACAAGGTTGTTAATCACAAAGCAATATGAATTACTGTGTAAAGGATATCGTTGTGTTTATTGCCGGTACATAGCTACTTGGGCGGGGCTATCTAGTACACGTGGGTTTTCTATAGGTACTCTGGTTTCCTCCCACAAAATGATCCCCTAGCACGAACATTCGTTCAAGTCGGTAAAATAAACACATGCTGTTTATAGCTAATTTTTTGTTGTTGTTGTTAACGTATGTCCGAGTTTAACAATATTTTTTAATTTATTTATTTACTGCATTAGCTAAATATATTACTAGGCTGAAGCTAGCGGCCACTAACCAGCAGCCAATTAGACCGTAGAATCTAGTAGCCAATGAGAAAATTTATCAAAGTACTGAGAGTACTCAAAATGCTAAAACATCTAAGTGATAACTTTTCAATCAAGTAATCTATATATTCTTAATAAACAAGTTTGATACTTGGAGGCAATGAAGTTCACCTCAAACTTCATAATGTTACATCACATGGAGCGATTATGCAAGCTGATAAAAGCTTAAGCTTTAAAGAGTCCACAAATGAGTATGTAGGCAAGGAAGACGACCCCAAGGGATAAAATATTCCGTCCTCAGTTCGAGTCTCCAGAGGGTGGGGTCACTTTTCAAACTTTTCTAGTAATTGAATAGAATATGATATAAGGGAACAAATGTGATATAGAAATAGACAACAAACACGTTTAACATATAGAACACTTGAAACGCATTACAGAGGCCGCTAAGGGCTATTGAGCTCACCTGAAAGTTCCTAATTTAAAAATCATGTAGGCTGATAATGAACGCCAAAACCAACTTAATCTTTGAAGAGTTCACAAAAGAGGTATGCAGTCAAGGAAGGCGATACCCAGGGCTATAATAATCCACCTTCAGTTTGGGGCTATAGGGTTACCACCTGGGGCCACCGGAGGGTGACGTCACATTTTAAACTTCTCTCGTAATTGAATATAATGTGATAAAAGGGAACTAAGGTGATATACAGAAAGGAAACAACGAATATGGGGTGATATAAGGGAGCAAATGTGATATAGAGATAAACAACGAAACCGTTTAACATACAGAACCCTTGAAAAGTGTTAAAGAAGCCGCTAAGGGCTATTGAGCTCACCTGAAATTTCCTAATTTAATTGATTCATTGATTGTTGTTTTCCACTACACTCAACAGTTTTTCAGTTATCTCTTGGCGTTCTGACCTAATTTAACATCATGTAGGGTCATAATGAAGGCCAATAACAACCCAATATTTGACGAGTCCCCAAAATGAGTATCCAGGCAATGAAGGTGACCCCTAGGGCTATCATTTTTGCCCTCAGTTACGCCTGTAGGGGTACCACCTGGGGCTTCCAGAGAGTGGGTCCACATTTCAATGGGGTGGTATAAGGGAACAAATGTAATATACAGATAGAGAACTGCAATGTATAACATACAGAACCCTTAAAACTGTCGCATAGGCCTATAAATGCAATTGAACTCACATGAAAATTCCAAATTTAATATCATGTTGCATCATAATGAAGGCCAATAACAACTTCATCATTGGCGAGTCCACAAAATGAGTATGCAGGCAAGGAAGGTGACCACTAATACTATCATTTTCCGTTTTGAACTTGGGGTTGTAGAGGTACCCACTGGGGCCTCCAAAAGCGGAGCCACTTTTCAAACCTCTCCAGTAATTGAATGTTAGTTGATAAAAATGAATGAATGTGATATACAGATAGAGAACAACGATGTGTAACATACAGAACCCTTACAAGGTGTCTCATAGACCTATAAATGCAATTGAGCTCACCTGAAAGTTTCTAATCTAACATAATGTAGGGTCATAATGAAGACTAATAACAACTTAACCTTTAAGGAATCCGAAAAATAAGTATGCAGGCAAGGATGGCGACCTCTAGGCCTATCATTTTCTGTCTTCAATTTGGGGCGTCCAAAGGTTGAGGCCCACTTTTCAAACTTCTCTAGTAATTGAATATGGAGCGCCATAAAGGAACAAATGTGATATACAGATAGTAAAATGTCAAGCATATAGAATCCTCATTAAGTGTCACATAGGCAAAGATAATTGCCCTTAAAGGCTTATATGCATATTTCAAGGGTTCTATATGTTCAACTACAATGTCCTCTCCACCTTTGTCTGTTTTGTTTTATCCCATCACTCAATAGTCGATCATAAGAGAGAACTGAAAAGTTGTCTCACCCTAGGGATGCCCCATGTGGCATCCCTACTGCACAAAACTAAGGGCGGAAAACTTTAGCTCTAAGGGTCACCTTCCTTGCCTGCATACTCATTTTGTGGACTCTTCAAAGATTAGGTTGTTATTGGCCTTTATCATGACCCTACATGATGTCAAATTAGGAACTTTCAAGTGAGCTCAGTGGTTAGAGCGTTCGCTTTGTAACCGGGAGGTCTTGAGTTCGAGCCTCGCTTGTGCCATGGCCGCGTCAAACCTAAGACGAAAAAAAGGTAGTGATTGCTCCTTCGCCAAACGCTCGGCATTTAGAAGTGAGAATCACGGGTCTTTCGGATATGACCTTAGAAACGGAGGTCCCGTGTCACGGTAGGCGTTGGCACGTTAAAGAACCCTCACTGCTACGGCCCTGAGCGCTAAGCATAGGTCTAAATTTGTGGTACTTCACCTACAGCTGGTGACGTCTCCATATGAGTGAAAAATTCTCGAGTGCGACGTTGAAAAATATATAATCAATCAATCAATCATGACCCTATATGATGTAAAATTAGGAAATTCTAGTTGAGCACAATGATCATTATAGGCGTACGGGACACATTTTAAGGCTTTTCTATGACTGCCTTCGTTGTTCCCGATATGTCTATCATAGTCCCCCTATAACACATTATATTCAAGAATTAGAGAGTTTTGAAAATTGGCCCAAAGTCTGGAGGCCTACGTGGTAACCCTACAGCCCCAAAGTGAGGGCGGAAAATGTTAGCTCTAGAGTTAACCTTCCTTGCCTGCATACTCATTTTGTGGACTCTTCAAAATTAAGTTGTTATTGGCCTTCATTATGAGCTAAATGATGTTAAATTAGTAACTTTCAGGTGAGCTCCATTGCCATAAAAGGCTATTGTGACCATTTTTTGTATTCCATAGGTTTGTATACATGGTTGTCATTCTGTGTATCACTTTTGTGTCATTCATTAACTCCATATCCAGTCATTAGAGATGTCTTACAAATGATTCTAATCTCGGGCACGCCCACTTGGCACTATTTAAGCCCCAAATTGAGAGCAGAAAATTATAGTCCTAAGGATCTTCTACCTTATGTCAATATTCCGTTCGTGGACCCACGTCCATCGCGGTACTTAATTATTTTGTTTTAAAAGAGAATTCCAGGTTGTCATGTCAACACTATCAAGTGTTATATTCATAGAGTTTAAAACTGACTAGCTTTTCATTCCAATATAATTTTCTGACCTTGTTTCGCTTGTTATGCTCGCTGTGTTTAAAACCAGTAGTCTAACTTAGCTTCAAAAATGGAGACTTCCATTGTATCGCGGTATTCAATATTCATGGGAGTCTGGTGCAGTTAAACAGCACGGCTTTTATTTTTTCTATTGATGTGAGATTACATCACGTACCTACTGTCAACAATCAGGCGACAGACTGACAATTCATGATAATTTATTTTTCTTATCACATTTGAAATTATGGTATGTCCATATTTTTGGAATGAAACATATTTTGAGATTTTCATATAAATACATTCAATTTTAACAACAACAAAAAAACATTCAATCATCTCATCTTCTGACATATTTACTAACTTTCATGTACCCAATCTTCAGTCTGTTTACAGAAGGTGGCCTAAAAATCGCTGAATGACTTATTACACGGTGACTGGAAGTCAAGTGCTTATTTGCGTTAAATTGACGTTGACACGTCCATGAAGTGGAAATTAGCCAATATTTTGAATGATAAATTACCCCGTTCGTCCTAGGCATTTGGGAGGTTTGGAGGGTTGGGCGTATGCAGTTTGTATTATGTTTGTTGCATACTTGCCTGAATAAATTCCTACTCCCATTTGCCTGGTTTAGTTTTTGAGTCAAATTAAGTAAAAGATTGACTTGTTAATCTGTATTTAATTTACGAACACACCCTGTATTGTAACGCCCTGTATTGTTGGGTCATGACCTTTTGGTATAAATGTGCGGGTCGGCGCTGTGAGACCACGTTTTTTATGTGACGCTGAGTTGCAGTGTGTCACGTTTCGTTTGTTTCCCACCCTCCCTCCCGTTTACTTGGTTTAGCTTGTGTATGAGGGTTGGGCGTATGCAGTTTGTATTATGTTTGTTGCATACTTGCCTGAATAAATTCCTATTCCCATTTGCCTGGATTAGTTTAGTTTTTGAGTCAAATTAATTGGAATATACCGCGATACAATGGAACCCGCGATATAAGGAGAAAGGAGTATACTATGATTACTTAGTATTACTTTTTTCCCCTACACGTTTAAGCTGCAAGTTTCAATGTTTCGTTACACGTTATAATAAAGTTTTCGTATGTATTTCAACAATTAATTACAGTTTACACGTGATACAAATAAAAGAAAGTGAAAGTCATACCAATATGTATTTCCTAGACGGTGCTGATCGTCGGCCTCTTCCCTAGATAGATCTGATTCGCTAGAATCAGTTGCTTCAGGTTCAAAGCGATATGGAATAATATTCCGCTGACGTTCCTCGTGTTCCTCTTCGAAGGATGACATCTCAAATGACATATTTAAGTCAATATCGGACGAAGAACTGTGATCATCATTCTTGCTTACGGTCGCCATTTCAAAACAGATGTTACGTGACGTCACGAAAGGATTTTGCTATAAATACTTCAAACCGGAAGTAACCTTGATTGGTTTTAAGCAGGTGCAAAAATGGCCAACTTTGAAAGGGAATAACTTCCGTATCACCGCTAATTTGAATGTAAAATTTTGGGATAATGACTTTCATGTTAATCCACACTAATTAAACCAAACTTTGAGCTTGACTTCACGGGCACTTTAAATATTCAAATTACTTTTCATGCATTTCCTTACCCATTGTACATGTTCATGCCCATTTTTCTCCCTTGCCAAATGAAAACTGATAATGAGTGCATTTACATCGAAATGAAATATACTAACTGATCTAGGATTACAACTATTCTTATATGACACTCCTTTTCGAGGTCGTGTCGTCAATCCTGGCGGTTCTTGTTGATTCGTGTCAAACATCGTTTAGTCTCTATCGTTAATACAAATTTTGGGGGCGCATTCGTATATCAACTTGGCTTATTTTCTAAATACTACACAACTCGATGAGACTCCCCTAACTGAGTCACCTATTGACAGGAACCCATTCAAATAATCGCCTGCTAAACCAGAACGATGAACGCCCTATGAACACGGTCAATGACAGTCATGGTCTTTCATTTACTCAACAGTGATTCAAGTTCTCAATTCATTTCATGAACGCGTAGTGTAAAGTGCCGACTCCTGAGCTCCAAATTGGACTTTAAAAAATGGAGAGAGTGGAACCTCTTTTCAACACATCGCTCATTCTGTCATTTCATTTTCCTGTAGCAACATACAGCCAATCCAATGTATCAAAGCACATGATGACCGAAAAAATAAAATTCACAAACTGACGTATTATTTATGGAGCTGAAATTCAAGATTTTTTGTTTTGTTTTGTGATTTTATTTTGTTCTTATTTGTTTGGTTTTTGGTTTGTTTTTTTTTTTGGGGGTTTTTTTTGTTGTTGTTTTGTTTTTTAAATTTTATTTATTTTTGTTTTACTATTATTATTATTTATTTATTTATTTTTAATTTATGTTTCATTTTAGTTTTGTTTAGGGTTTTATTTATTTATTTGTTTGTTTAATTATTATTATCATCATTATTATTATTATCTGAATCTTTTTTAAGTGCATATATGCCTCTCAAAAATTCTAAAGATATGTATTTAATTGTGTTCTAATCTCTTTCAAATAAATACAGTTTAAACCAAAGGAAATTGAACTGTAAAAAGGACGAAATTATAATACTGAAAAGAAATCCACTCTGGTGTTAGGGCTAATAGATCGTGATATCAGAAATGTCACAAATGAAACACCACAGTACTTTAATAAAAATACAAATAACAAAAAAAAAAATGTTCTCCTGGGCTTTATAAATAATATATAAAATGATATGCATAAGAAATTATTATCGACTTTTAGTGAACATGGTGTTATGAACTGCCGCTGATCAAGATATAGGACTCATGGCGGGTGTGACAGGAGATGTTTACTCCTCCTTGGCACCTGATACCACCTCTGGTGTATCCAGAGATCCGTGTTTGCCCAACTATTTTTTGTATTTCTTATAGGAATTATGAGATTGATCACGGTTCATATGAGATCTGCTCTAAAAAGCCCGACACCAGGGGTATAGCATGTGCTCCCTAGACGTCGGCTTGGTAGGCTGAAGAAACAGAGCTCATAATCTGTGCACTGGTTAATTAGTGTAATTTTAAGAATGGAGGATGGGATTCTAATGGATAAACTCTTTTCTTAACTCAGAATTATAATCAAAAGTATAATTACATTTTAAAGTATAAATTCATTTTCCCTACATGACAAATAGAGTCCGCCATACTTCCAGATTCCACTAATTTCACAATGTCGGTTGAGGCTACATTGTTCATCTTATTATGTACTCTGTCTGTACGCTCTATGCCCAGTAGTAGAGAATAAGATTTTTAAATATCAATGCATGTTTACTATATGACCAATAGAGAGTCGATTTCAACGCCAGAACCCAAAATCTCTTTATAACGAGACCAGAATCTCGATATAACCATATACATGTATTCACTCGTAATAACGAGATGCACGTAACTCGTAATGACTAGATAATCATCTCGGTACAACGAATCGGTATCTTGTTAAAATAAGTAAGTTCTTATTCTAGAAAAAAAAATGTCTTTCTTAATCATTTGTTTAGTCAGTTTTGAATAGAATGATATATTCATTTGCTGTTTACTGTCATTAATGCGACAATATTGAACATTCCCCCTTAGACATTGCCAGAGTAAAAAAAAAAAAAAAACACCCTTGATAAAATTCACACGAGGCCTTTATTCTATAGGGTGTCCCTTTTCTGCACGTAGAAGGGTTGATTTTGATGAATGATAGCTTTTGTACTGGCAAAAGGATCATTTTACTACGTCGAATGTGATTCCCGGTCATTATGCTATGGGGATCATTACTTTTCTCAACACCGGCATTCTCCATGATGCGCGTTTTTGAGACTCTCTTGTCTATAACACAATGCTTACTTTAATGGACACTTGCATATGGTATTTCAGAGAAGATTGATCTAGGGATTAGGTATTCCAGTCTCAAACCTGATTTGATTTGAAGGTATTTTATTACCAATTTGACAAAAGGATTGGATACACACAATCCTCTCCTTTAAATAATCTCCAGTCGCATACACCATTCCATACATGTATTTATAAGTGACTGTTTAAATATTCATGACTTTGGGAGAATCAGTTACTACATTCTAACCTTGTTCACTAATCTGAAGCAAAACGAACATAGTGTGTTTCTAAACAATAAAACAAATCTTTAAACTTTCCTCTTCAAAAAGAGATCCATCACCCCACAATAATAAACCAACATTAATAAAAATGATATTAAAGTTGTTCACAATTAATAATTTTGGACTAGGAGTATTATTACATCTAGTATATAATTCAAAATTCAGTTCTGTTTATTGCACTCAAACAATGGAATGATACACAAGGTACCTGAAACGTATTTACAGTACAGTCGTCGCGGATTTCGTATTTTCCACCTAGGACGGTGGGCGATCGGCGCCGATTTACCTGAGGTGGACAATGCCGAACCACGGTGTAGGTCCACTCTACTTACCTGAGGAGAAAAAGTCGATATTTCCACCCATAGCAGTGGTCGCCCACGGCGAAAAAAAAAACTAAACGAAACGAAAAAAGCGTGGCTTTGTCCATGACACTCTTTTTACACATTAATTGAAAATTAAATGAATATTATATTGAATATGAAATTTGATGATAATTTTACCAAATCAACATAGTACCGAGGGATCAAATGAGATTGCTTAGAGGTCACGTGATGGTCAGTCTTTAAAGAAATACATTTGACGCATAAAAAAAAAAAGAATATATATATATATATATATATATATATATATGTTAACCGAAATTGCATTGAAATAGGGTGGGAAATTAAATAAAGTTGGGAAGGGCATTTGATCCCTCAGTACTATGTTGATTTGGTAAAATTATCATCAAATTTCATATTCAATATAATATTCATTTAATTTTCAATTTTACCAAATCAACTGTACTGAGGAACCAATGAGATTTCAGAGAAATGCATCAAATGTACTGAATAACTAAGATGAGGAAATTGAACGACAAAAATGACTCATAACTACTCAACTTTAATTAGTACAACACCAAACATATCTTACAAGATTCTAAATATGAGTTGACAATCAAGCAGTCAATTGGTATATTTTGTCAACAATAATTCTCCCATGTTACATCCATCTTGTACAAGAATGTTCTTGTGATAGAATTTCCGAAACACACAATCAGATGCCCAGCCTGCAGATTTGAGGATGGTACAGATTGGAACATTACATAGTTTTGCGGCACTTACAGCTGCACTCCTAGTACTATGAGGAGAAAAATGTTTCACATCAATGCCCGATTTAGATAACACCGTTCTAATCCAGTTTGCGATGGTTTGCTTACAAATTCTATGGAACGGAGCAATGGTACTGATAAACAATTGTGTTTCATCCTTCCTCAAGTCTTTCGTTCTGTCCATATATACATGTAAAGTTTTTACAACACACAAATCTTCATTAGTGAAATACTTAAACTCAAGTGGTGTCAAATGATATCCCGGGCGTGTTTGTTTCAAAATGTCACCAATAATTTTTTTTACACCTATATCATCAAACTTGATGTTCCTAACATCTATCAGATGAAGCGTTTGACATCGTTGACCTGATAACAAAGCTAACAAAGTAACAAGTTTATGAGACAGCAATCTTAATGATATTGTATGGAGTGGCATCAGCGACTCCAAGTATTCTAAAACTACAGAAACATTCCAAACATTACTGTATCTAGGCAATGCAGGTTTAATATGAAAAATACCTTTCATAAATCTCTTTACTAAAGTACTATTTACAACTAATTGTGAGTGTTCATTAACTAATTGAAGAAACACAGCTAAACAAGACTTGGCAGTATTAATGCTACTATATCCTAGCCCCTGTTTGAATAAGTCTGTAAGGAACTCGAGAATGTTATTTACAGATGGATAAAAGTAATCAATCTTCCTTCGTCCACAAAAATACATCCATTTTTTGAAATGCACCCAATACTGTTGTTTGGTTGAAGTTCTCCAGGATGAAATGATGATATCGGCAGATTCCTGTGGTATTCAACGTTGTTTGAGAAGTTGCCTGATAGTCTGCATGCACAAAGTCTCAGCTTCTTTAATGGATGGATTCTTTCTGGTTCCATAGGAAAGGACAATATCTTTTGTATAGGCGGAAGAATAATTGGATCCGTTACCAAGAGTTTCAGCATCTTTGTGAACCAATGCTGCGTGTTCCACATTGGAGCCACTAGAATCAATTCTGCTCTGTCCAACTCTATCTTCTGCAGCAGTTTCCCTATGCAGCTAAAAGGTGGAAAAGCGTAATACAGAATATTACTATCAAGTTTCATACTGAAAGCATCTATTGCACAAGCTGATGGATCGGGAAGGAAAGATACATATTTTGACAATTTATTATTTAGTCTAGATGCAAATAAGTCAATGCTTGGTTTACCAAACATAATACAAATTTCCCGAAAATTATTAGGATTTAGGCTCCATTCTGTATCCATGGACAATTTCCTAGATAATTCATCAGCTACAATATTTTTGCCCCAGAGATATGACTTAAGGGTATCCATTTTGAAATGAATGTGTTCAATGTCCTTATTCATTGGCTTTAAATTGAGGATTATTCTATATCCCCCATCCTTTTTCAGTCTTGTAAAAATGTTAGAAATGAATCCATGTGAAGGATCATTAGCCTTTTCTATTATACCCCTGTTTAAGAATCTGTCAATTTCCTGTTGTACATGCATTTTTTCCTTTGTAGAAAAAGGAATATGCCTAGGCATCTTAGATTGTTGTGGTTCAGCAGATAATTCTAATTTATATCCTTCTATTTGTTGGATAACCCAGGGATCAGATGTTATTTTCTTCCAATTCCCTAAAAATTGTTGAATTTTCCCTCCTTGAAAATTTTGTGGTGTATTCCTCACAAAATAGGTACCACTTAAAACTGGGAGTCACTTACTTCTAAATCTGCCATGTTTACTTCTTCTGTGTTTGAGTTTGATTTTTGAAGAACTTTGGTTGTTGGCGCCTCTCTAAAAAAGATGACTTTGAGTTCCTGTAGCCAGTTTGTCTGTGACCTGACATTGGATACACTGATTTGTAGCGGTCATATGGTGAGTATCTTCTGCAGTTCCTGTCAGGTCCATTGTTCTGAACAATTTTCTTACTCACTCTTCTTGCATCAGTAATCTCCTTTATCTGTTTATCCAGATCCTCGCCAAAACGTTTGCTGGTTACAGGATTGTCCACAGAACACAAAGTTCTGAAGTCTTTTGCCATCTCTGGCTTTAGGAAATATCGGCGGCGCTGCGAAAGATCCGCAAATGCCATTTGCATGATTTTATATGAATCATTGGCCAGCATCAATGCATTACGCACATCCGTAGTCTTCATCTCCACCTTACTTGATGCTTTGGACATTAACAAATCCATCAAGTGAAGCATAGGGTAAAATGCTTTACAAAGCAAAGTTTGAGAATTTTGCAGTTTTAAGTCATTATCCCTAGCCTTACGTCCAAGGGATGTCCAGATGCCTTTATTTATTCTGGGAACCTGCAAGTTCCCGCAGTTTGCTGGCTTGAAATGTTTGGCCAATAAGTCCTTTCTTTTTTCATCATTGATTCGCGCACAAATGCCATCGTTGACAATTTTAGCCTAACCGATCATTGATTTTGTCTGAACATTTATCTTCCTGTTCATAGAAATGTTCAATTTGACTAATCAAATCGTCATCTCCGTCCGACTCACTAATAAGATCTTCTAAATCCGTCTGATCGTCTACCTGAGGCTGTGCTCTCCGAATTTCCTCCATCTCATCCTCTTCTGATGAGGCGTAATCCGATTTAATCGAAACAGGACGACTGGAAATACGTGCAGTTTGATTCTGAGACTTCAGTAGTTTAACTTCTGAAATAAGGCTATCAAGCAAAGATTGTTGTCTGGTCAGTACTTTGCTAATCGTTGCATCAGGGATGGGCGCCGCCATTGTAACACGCTTTGTCTCCAGATCACATGGTCTCGCACGCTTGACAGTGGCGGATCGGATTTCGTTGGCGTCAGTATCCAAAATCAATTGAGAGTCCAACGGCATATTCACGAAAGTTGCTCCAGAATTGGAGACATACTCAGTCCCAGAATTGGGCACATTAAGCTCAGGCCCAGAATTGGGCAAAGTTACATCGGTAAGATAACTAGGCGTCCCAGAATTGGGCACAGGTCCAGCGCCATCAGTGATAGCGTCACCCAGAATTGGCTCATTCTGAGACTTCAGTAGTTTAACTTCTGAAATAAGGCTATCCAGCAAAGATTGTTGTCTGGTCAGTACTTTGCTAATCGTTGCATCAGGGATGGGCGCCGCCATTGTAACACGCTTTGTCTCCAGATCACGTGATCTCGCACGCTTGACAGTGGCGGATCGGATTTCGTTGGCGTCAGTATCCAAAATCAATTGATAGTCCAACGGCATATTCACGAAAGTTGCTCCAGAATTGGAGACATACTCAGTCCCAGAATTGGGCACATTAAGCTCAGGCCCAGAATTGGGCAAAGTTACATCGGTAAGATAACTAGGCGTCCCAGAATTGGGCACAGGTCCAGCGCCATCAGTGATAGCGTCACCCAGAATTGGGTCTAAAGACATCGTTCATCCAAATTGCCACAGCTTCCACTGTACAACGACGTCCTCTAATTACTCGACAAAAGTGTTAAATCCAACAAGCTGATGGAAATACCGAAAACGCGACGAATCGTTATCTAGTAATTAAAACTGATCAGTAACAATTAATAGCGCCCATCCATATCGAAAAACCTCTAAACACTGACCATCACGTGACCTCTAAGCAATCTCATTGGTTCCTCAGTACAGTTGATTTGGTAAAATTGATTATCATTCAGTCTAGTACGTTTCGATTTAATGGACATTTTTTATCTATAATTCTTACTAATTATCAAAGATGTAGAGCAGATGTATGCAAGAAAATAATCAGAATAATCGGAAAAAATGACCATCAATCTGTCTGTATGTTTTCTGTTAACCCCCCCTCTCTCTCTCTTTCTCTCTCTCTCTCTCTCTCTTAAAAAAATAATGAAGATGTTATACGTGTACTGAGAATAGAATAATTCGCTCTTTCCGTTAATGCATACATGTACATGTATATTTTTTTTCCCCAAAACGATAATTCAAGGGGGTTACTTTGTCTGAGGATTACCGAATTATTTTAGCAAAGACATAGCATGACTCGATTTGCATTAGTCCAAGTCCAATCCGCAGTTTATTTCATTTTTTTGTAAGCATTTAGTAATACATATCATTGCAATGTAGATCCGCTTCTTATTTATTAGAAATGGTTGTGATAAATGACTTGAATACAGCGTACGTATTGTTTGTTCTCCTGTAAAAACCACGTCGTTTATACTGATTATATTGTTCATTGCTGTATATTGATAAACTGTAAAAGAACTGCAAGAGGAAGGTATTAATTAATTAATTTACGAATATTTAAGGTATCTGTAGGGATTACTGCTCAGTGTACAGACTAACCTTCGAATTCGCCACGAAGATTGTTTGCTAATTGGCTTATCGATATAGTTGCGTAACATTTCCTGTCAGTTATGAGTCTAAGTGTTGAATTCAATAACTTGGAGAACCCTCGTCTTTCTTGTCCTATATTAAAGGTCGAGGAAATAAGCACCGCCTTCAAATTTACCTGGTCTCAGTACACCTGTGAATCTCTTGAAATTTAGCAATAGATTGCACGTTAGAAATTGATTATATCGCGTCGTCCTTAACTCTCGACCTTTGTTGTTTACCGCGTAGTACACAAACCTGAAAAATTATGGGCTTTGTAATGCACCAATAGTCACAAACTAAGGTTGGTAAAAAAAATCTCACTACCACATCAATTATGATACAATGGGTTGTGTTTAGGAACCGGTATGTTAGCAAGTACTCATATGGAAAATGTCTGATGTTCGTATAATCCACGTTTTTCAACATTAAATTATGAGTGAATACGCCAGTAAAATATTAGTGTCATTTTACCTCGAAACAAGAAACAAAAAAGTTGTTCTTTCAGAGGAGGAATTGGCCGCGAAGGACTTGGCTTTAGGGAACAGCTGGGAGAGCTGAATGCCCCGACGTTTTTGTGTAGGCCGTGTCATGCCTGCGTCGTAGACCAGTCGCATTTGGACGGCTTTAGTCCTCGTTCAGAAAAAAAAAAAATTCTCTTACAAGAATTTAGGACTTCTTTGGTCATCGTGATGTGGGACGGTGAATGCTGCAAACGTACGTAGCCTAGAAATTGGCCGCTGTACGAAGGCATTCTCGATCTTGTATAGAGTCCCGAGACCAGAGCTGGAAACAATAAAAACCTTGGTAGTAGTAATAATCATGAGTAAATACGTCATTAAATTCACCAGAAAAAATGTAAGCAACCTTTTAGCTAGTATTCAATCTTATATATATATATATATATATATATATATATATATATATATTATATAAAAATACGGGTAACACGAGGTGAAAACGATTTTAACAATTAAATTTATTTTACTTTAATATCTTAATTTGCTTTAATTATTAAATTAATTTTCAACATTTCTAATATTATACACAAGGAAATGAATACGCTTAGAATTTAATCTTACAGGAACACAGGTGTATTCAGAAAAGTATACGCTTCCCTCCGGCGCCGTCAAACCAATACTCTCAGGTCTACATTAACGATTTTTCCGAATTTCAAGAACTGTCCAGTTATGAAACATCATTTACAGCGCTTTATGGCTTATACCTATGTAGGACCCCAGCCATTCTTCAATTAACGAAATAAGTGAATGATTTAGCATAAGCATCATGATTAATATTAATCGATTATTATCAGGGATTTAAGCTATAATCGAATTTAGATACGCGATATAATTTGATAAATTGATGTTATTTCGTTCTACAACAATTAAAAAAGAAAGATCCTTCATACATATACATTTAGTTTGATACATTTGTAGGTGTCTTGATATTTGATTATATTTTCTTGTGGTGTAAACGTTTTCATAATGCATTAGATGCGGTTTGACAACCGAATGACTGAAATTAATGCTTTTACATGTGCCCTTTTTCTTTTTTCCAAAAATCGTTGGTCCGCCACGGCCTTTTTTCCCCCCATCGTAATAATGAATGAATGTCTCATATTTTCAAAGATGAAAGACAATCAAAACAATTATCTACTCTAATTATTATAGAGATAATCAGATCAATTACATACTCCAAATTTTAGAAGCTGTATGAGTTTAAACTCATTAAAGGACGGTATATTATTTACTACATATGAATTCGAGGAATTCCTATCCAGTGTACAAAATAACGCTAGAAATATTCCATCGTCAAAATGTCAATGTCCTACGGAAGGCCTGTCCCGAGACTCAGTTCGATTAGGTCCATTCTAACTTATCCCCAAAACCACCCTAGGATTGTTCTCTATATTGCGTGACCTTCTGTTATCTTATCTATAGTTACATAACAATTCCTGTTTGTCGTGCACGGGCTGAGCAGTTTGGCTTCTCTTGGACAGCAACACGTGTTCAGACTAATACGACCATCCTCTTTTTCGTCCTAATTGTATGTCTATTTCTACTGAACAAACTTTTATATCATATTAATCCTGTCCACATCAGTAGTATAAGGCGTCTACATGGGGGGGTCAACTGAGTGCACTTTTGGGTCCTAGATAGGGGGGTCAACAGAGTGCACGGTTCTAGATAGGGGGGTCAAATACACGGTTCTAGATAGGGGGGTCAAGTGCACTGGTCAACGGCATTGGTCCACGGCACTGTCCTAACGGGGTTAAGTGCACGGTCTTATTCTATAGGGGTTTTATACGAGGGTTTACGGTAAAGGCTTGAAGCTGTTTCCAATCAGTATCGATCGACTGACGTCATAATAGAACGAAACGTCAGCTACTGTATTAAAATAATCCAATGTAAAAATCCTGAGTTAAAAATCCAATGTAAAATCCTGAGTGATAATCCTAAAGAAAAAAAAGACAGAGGTGTAAGTTTCAACATTTATTTAAAACCAATAAAACAATGAACAACATGAGAATCAGTTCAAAGTCTGTCCATAATCACAGTGTTTTAGTGCGGCTCAATTTTCGCTTCTTTTTAGGAGGTTCTTCAGGGTTGAAGATTTCTGGAATGGGATAATCTCTGATAAGCGGAGGGTTACTGGTACGAGGTGTACTGGTCAAAGGTTTGCTAGTCGAAGGTTGACGGGCCGGAGGTTTACTGGTCGAAGGTTTACTGACAGGCGGTTCTGAGTTAGATTTGTCTGCTAACCCATAGTCTCTTTTAACAGGGGGTTTACTTCCAGGCACCGGAGCCATGAAATCACTGAGTTCCGCATCTGGGCAGTCTATAATCCAATGCCCTAATTGCCCACACTTGTAACAGGGGTCTTTTTCTTTGGTTTTTTTCTCAGTCGGTGGCGCCCAGCGAACATGTTTCTTTTTGTCTAACTCCTCTAATTTTTTTAAAAGAATTCCTGTATGATTGACAATCTCATTGTGTAACACATTAATGCGAGTCACAATGCCGTCCAGGGTAGTCGAGATCAAGCTAAAATCTTCTTTGGTCATAGGTTGCGCATTATATAATCCCAACTCTAATCCTGTGGCATCCTGAGTGTCTGGAAAATTAAATCCATAGCCAGGCTCTGGTTGCTGATGAATTCCTAAGTCATTATTAATGATATGTCCTAAGCTTTTCGAAGCCATCTCAACCAAATCTAATTGTTTCTGGGCCATCTCTAAAATCAGAATGATCTCAAATACCCCCCGCACTCGCTTTATATACCTAGCTTTGTGGGTAATTCCAACGTCTGTCTAGACGCTACGTGTTAAAAATCTGCTGAGTCAAGGTAGACCCTACGGTTCTTTACGTGTTAATAAAATCTGTTTACGTGTTAAAAATCAGTTGGCTCAGTGCCAGCTACCTATACCTCGCTTAACGCCAGCTGCGTACGTCTAAAAAAAAGCAGTGCATGACGTCACAATAGACTGCATTCCAATCTGTACATGAAAGGGGGGCGGGGCTTAACCACTTATGTTTTTTTTTTATGTATGTCTCTAAGTATCTATATCTATCGCACTCTCTCTCTCTCGTAAAACAATCTTCCTCACAAAAAACTTACCCTGAAGACGCCAGACATGGTTCTTTAGCCTCGCCTATGTTTTAGAGAAGTCTCAGTTATCTGACTAAACTAAAATAAATTTTTTTCAACGTCAGGTCGAATCCTAGACCTTCCCCTCCCCCTCTTCAAATCCTTTTATTTTTTGTTGAAGGCCTTACCCTCCTCTATGAGGCTAAGGGTGTCATCCCCATTCACCTCCGGGATCAGATTCTAAACTGTTTCTGTATTTATATGATTACTAAACAGTCTAAAAACCGTCAACTTCTAAGATCTAAAAACACAAATCCGTCATTTTGACGTTCGCCATCTTAACTGAGTCTGAGAAGCTAGGGATGTTTTCTTTTACGGCCGCGCTTTGACGTTATATACTAACGCCCAGCGCTAGTCGCGTTACTGGTTACCCAGCACAAAACATGGCGGACAGGAATCCTGTACAGTACGTGATCATGCAGGGGTTTCAGATGCGGCTCCAGATGGCGACCTACATCCAGAGGAACGGGGAGTGGGTGAGGGAGAATGTCACCACCCTGGCGACTTTCAACCCCATAGACGGCGAGATTATGCAGGGACTTGTTAATCGGCAGCGGGAGCAAGATCGCCGGGCTAGACGGCAGACCCCGATGGGCCAAAGACCTATTCGCCGGAGACGGGCCCCACCGCCACCCACACAATCAGCGCCACCCACACAATCAGCGCCAGATCCTCCGTTCGAGGTGGAGTTAGAACCCACCCCCCTCACCAGTGACTCGGATACGCCGCCCCCGGTGTACACCCCATCCTCGCCGCCCGGGACTCCACCTAGGCAAGTTATATGCAGGGAGGCAGAACCCAGACAGGCCATTATAAGGATTGCGCCGCCCTCGCCGCTCCGACCTCAGCCAGACCAGCAGGTGCCAGCCACCCCCCGGAGGCCCACTCACCCTCCAGCCAAAGAACCAACCTGGGGACTTAGGTGCCCCATGCGAAAAATCACCTGCCCTGTCTGCCTCCAGGAGGGAGTTAACAGCACGGTCCTATGCATTGGGTGCGGGCAAAGACCCGCCTGCACCCAGTGTGTAGTGTTTATCGAGGCGGGCCGGCATACCCGGGGACGGTGCCCCTTGTGCCGATTCAATGCCTTATAAAAGACCCCAAAGAAAAACCCAACGGCCCTTTTCAGGGCCACCATCTCTTTTGAAAAGACACTGAGTATGACAACCTAAGAAACATATTTTTATTTATTTTTATTTTTATATTTATTTTTATAATTTATATTTATTTTTTTTTATAATTTATATTTTTATAATTTATATTTATATTTATATTTTTATAATTTTTAATTTTTATATTTATTTTTATATTTATTTTTATATTTATAATTTATTTTTATAATATTTATATTTTTATAATTTATATTTTTATAATTTATATTTTTTATTTTTATATTTATATTTTTATATTTTTATAATTTATATTTTTATATTTAATATTTATATTTTTATTTTTATAATTTATATTTTTATAATTTATATATTTTTAATATTTATATTTTTATAATTTATAATTTATATTTATATTTTTATAATTTATATTTTTATAATTTATATTTATATTTTTATAATTTATATTTTTATAATTTATATTTTTATAATTTATATTTTTATTTTTAATTTTTATATTTTTATAATTTATATTTTTAATATTTATATTTATTTTTAATATTTATTTTTATATTTTATTTTTTTTTAATAAAAGACCAAAACACCCAGACTACATTTTTTCATGTTTAATCACAATCAACACTTGTTTTTGATAATGATCAGCAAAATCATGAATGAATTGTTCATAATGAGGCCAATAACCTCCCGCTAAGCCACAACCAATATTCCAAGGAAACGCGATAGTCTGGTAAGGTAAAGTTCCTAACGTATGTAAACATTGTTGAAACCATAATTCTCGTTGTTTCCGATCATCCGCATACACAGGGAGACGCTGAGTGCCACGCCCATAATCCCATTGCGCAAAAAAACAAATCACATCAGGTTGATTAGCCATAATCTTTAAAGTGCCTGGAATTCCTCGATCCGCTGGTATAGCTAAATTTCTATGTCCTACCGGTCTCCGAGTCGCATACACATTAGCCCCAGGAAAATGGTCAGCAATACTTTGACTTAATCCATGAGGTTTCACTGTTAAACAATTACACTGATGTACAATCGCTTCTACCGTCACCTGAAGTAAATCGCCGTGCACATAAGTCACACTCATGATGTACTAATTTCCCACAGGAGATGTACAAATCTCACATTGACAATCTTGATACTGTTCTTCTTCTTCCGGAGTTAAAGTACAAAAGGAGCATTTACACCACAGCCAAGGTTCTCGAGTATTCCTACAGATCATATACACCATAGGATGAAACGGCATTTTTAGCCTTTTTATAATGAAGCGTTCTTTATTTAACATATTTTCTTTTCGGCAATGATAACACATACATTTCCTATAAGGTTCTAAACTATACCCACAGACCACAATGTCATTCACAAATTCATAACGTTCGGGCATAATGTACACAAGTCACACGCACAATCTTGATAACGTCCTTCTTCTTCGGGGGTCGGAGAACAATAACAACACGTACAGTCTAACCAACGTTTTAGACTATACCGACAGATGATATACACCATAGGATGAAATGATTCCGGGGTCCAACGTTGTTTCACCAATGTATTTTCTTTTTTACAATGAAAACACCAACACTGGAACCAAGGTTCTTTAGTATACGCACAGATCAATTTCCCCTTAAAAAACATATATCTTTCCGACATAAACGTATTGTCTTTTTTACAATGAAAACACCAACACTGCACCCAAGGTTTATAACTATACGCACAGATCAATCGCCCCTCTAAACACATGTACCGTTGAGCCATTATGAATTCTATAAAAATCGCTGGCACGTGCCTTGTCTAGACAAG
Organism: Ostrea denselamellosa; assembly: GCA_024699665.1. Taxonomy (NCBI): domain Eukaryota; kingdom Metazoa; phylum Mollusca; class Bivalvia; order Ostreida; family Ostreidae; genus Ostrea; species Ostrea denselamellosa. The sequence goes on along the minus strand of JAMZEH010000017.1, from coordinate 9,447,608 downwards.
AGGTTTAAAATTAGATGTTTGATACTAAAATTAAATTGACTCTACAAAATCGTTTGCACGTGCTTTGTCTACCTAAGAGGTTTAAAATTAGATCTTTGATACTAAAATTAAATTGACTCTATAAAAATCGCTGGCACGTAGCCTGTCTAGACAGGAGGTTTAAAATTAGATGTTTGATACTAAAATTAAATTTTCCAGACAGCTAGTTCTGACGCCACAATCAACCATGACGTCACCATCCTATATAAGCCGCGCCTCCCTCGATTGCGCTTCACTGGTAATCCAGCAGCATGGGAGATTGCAGCAGACCGGCTATTGTGAACCATAATTTCCCCCAGTCCGAGGACTGGGACAAGGAAATTCAAAAAGATCCAAGGCCCCCTGGACACTTAGTGTTTCAGGGGGACTCGGTCCAGTTCACATTATTTGTGAACACAGAGAAAAAGAAAAAGAAGAAGAAGAAAAAGAAAAGCCGCGGGAGCCGGGAGGCCGACCCTGTCCTCGCGGAAATGTGTTGGATGATTGAGGGCCGGCGACTGCAAGAGCCGCAGTGGGTTTTTTTTTAAAGAGTTTTCCCTTAAAAAAACTCAGCCCTTTTCAGGGCTACCAAATTGTATGAAAAGATCCTAAATATCACAACGTAAGAAACGTATTTTTTTTTTTTTTTTTTTTTATTGTGAACAACAATCATTTACAATGATGGAATACTATTATGGAATTAATCAGTGATACTATGGAATAATATACTTATGTCAGGTAAGTCTCTTTATTGTTATTCATACACCGACATTGACATGTCTGTCCGTGATGAGTTTTAAGTTTCCCAAAGGTGTCTTTAAACCATTGGCCTACATAATGATCGCGTTGTAAGGCAGTACCATGCCAAGGTAAAATCCAATCTCGGACTGTTTTTCGCCCTCGATGCCGTTGATGTAAATAATATACGCAATATTGTCCACACACATCTGTGTTCCAATCTTGATAACAATGCGTATTATACTGCCATTGAACTCCATGGCGCTGAATAAACTTTGTAATGTCTGGATGGGTGGGGGGTAATCCGTAAGAATCAAAATATTCAATGATAGGGCTATTCAAATACACACACACCCAATGAGCTCCGGGTTGATCATGAGGGTCCGTATTAATGACCACTGCTTTTTGAGAAGGTAACATCTCAGGTAATACATCTCTAGGATACACTCCGCCAAATGAACGCCCTAAATCTCGAGATAAGACATCCCGCAATTGTTGAGTATCCATGTTAGTAATCAATAGCTACTTCTCGCTGTTTGTTAATTTCTAACAAATTGTCAAACACCGCATACACCACACAATTTAAAGTCGTGGCGAGATTCACAGCAAATTGTACTTCCACTCTCAAGTTGCCTGTTTGTATGAGATGAAATTTATCTGTCTGAGCTTCTTGATCTTTAGTGAAATCCACACACCAGAGTGTGTAGCCCTTTTTATACTCTTCCAGGGTAATGTCCGGGGCCCAATCTTGACCTAATTTTCCTAACCCTTTATACAAGGATAAATACGATCGGAGATACTGATCGTCTGTGAAATTGGGTTCTAAAGGTCGGGTTTCCATCATTTCACCATTAATACTAATTTCTAATTTCTTGACTTGCTGATTTTGGAAATGAAAAGGATTTTTAGTGCTATCTCCATTAAAAGCCGCATTATCTACAAACCCTAAGACAATCAGTTTAGGCATCTGTCCTTGAAACAAGTGATCTGTGATTTTAGATTGAGTACCAGTCGGAATGGTGAACGTTTTGACTTCCACGCGTCTTAAGGGATATTTGGCTGTCTGGGTATTCAATTGTTGATTGATGAGATTAATGATGGTGGGGGTAGGTTTTACTTTTCTCACCCATAACACCATATTCTGAATGATCACTTTGCCACTACTGCCTGCATCGATCATCATGTAAAATTGAGGTCGAGCGCGATTAAATCTCAAACGCACATCCACCCCATTCGGCAAATATTTGTCTTGCTGACACAAATCCAGGTGTAAACGATCCATCAATACAATAACTTTACTGTTATTGATTTTTTCATGACGTTTTCTTACTCCCGTATTCTTAGAATCGTCAGGGTAGACGGGGGTGGGGAGCACGGCATCAATAGTACAACGGTCAGCGACCACATCAAAAGTCTTAGCGGGTTGAGTCAGCGCTTCTAATTTGCATTCGTCCATGTGACCCGCTGTGTCTTTTTCCCACAAAGTACATGCTTTCATCTGGGTTTTCAGAGTTTTAGGACTATAAGACAGTAATTTCTCTAAGTAAGCTTTGTACGGATACGTATCCCTGCCTGGCGAAATCACTTTGCCATTCAGACTAACATCAATTTCACTGAACAGGGAATGTAAGATATTATCAATAGGTGTGGCTGTAGAATTAGCCCCTGTCAGAGCGTCTCCGTTTTCTTTGGTAAATTTACACACCATCTGGAGATACGATTGAGATAAATCTAAATATTCATCACCTTGACCTTTAATCTCAAATTCAATAGGAGCCGTATCGGAATTGAGAGTACTGGAAATGGGATAATATTCCATCCATTTCGAATCTTCTAAAGTCACATTGGTGGGAGGTACTTTAAATAGTTCTAAACTATCTGTCCCGCAAGCGCAAGATTCTCTGTGCATCATTGTGTGATGTGTGACTGATCGTGGTAAGCGGTCAAATGAATTCTGTTCTTTGGAAGGTCCCCTTTTTATACTTTTTTTTCAATCAAAAATATCTACAGAGCGTTTTTTCTTTTTTCGCTTCACGGGGGCTCTAGAACGTTTCTTACCCTGAACAGGGCCTCCTCGAGCTAAAATGCGCTGTTTTGCCATTCCCGCTGTATGCTTAGCGGCTCGTAGACCATGGGTTTTCAGAGCCTCTTTGAGAGATCGCTTATTTTCTAAAACATCTAACCCGGTCTTAGCTGCGGCGGTCAAGGCTTGTTTAGCCCCGGTTTTAAGTAAACCCTTTCCCTTTTTGTTTTCTTTTTTTAGCTAAGGCAGGTCTCTTACGAGCTGGGGTTTTAAGAGCGTGTCGGGCTTGTTTCTTAAGTGCGTGGGTGCCATGGGTCTTGAGAGCTTGTTTCAGAGATCGTTTATTTTCTAAGACATCTAATCCTGTGCGAACTCCGACTTTCATGCCTTGGCGGGCTCCTCGTTTGGCCAACCCTAGTAATGTACTGTCCCCTTGTCGTGACTTTAATTTTTGTTGCAGTTTAGGCATGGCCATACCGGCTGTCTCTTTCACCGCGCGTACCCCGTGGGTCTTGAGAGCCTCTGTGAGGGATCGTTTATTTTCTAAGACATCTAACCCGGTTTTAGCAGCCGCGGTTAATACACTCTTAGCCCCGGTTTTAAGTAAATCCGTGAAAAATCCTCGACCTTGTTGTCGGCCTTGTTGTACGCCATCTTGATGAAGAGCCATGGCTGTATTATAAAACCCTTCTATTAAACCAGGTATAAAGAAAGTTCCCCCTGTTTGGGTGGGGAGTTTCCCTAATAACCCCCCTACCACTTCCCCTATCACAGGTGCGGCCGTCTTAAGCACCGTTTTTAACAACCCACCCCACCCGTAACCTCTCTGGCGTACTAAACCTCGATGATACTGCATCCTGTTAAGACTGAGCCCTGAGGTCAGTTAAACCCGCTTTTTATACTTTTTCCGCCCCCCTCTCTTTTTCTTTTTCCTACCACTCCCCCCTTGCACGGCTCCCGCAATAGCACTGGCAATGATAGGGAGGAGAATGGTAAAAATGCCATGCCCTTTCTGGCGCCGGAGTCCTCGATAGTACTTCATGCTTCAATAGACTTTACGAAAATGAAGTTTAAGCATGGATCTCCCATTTAAAAACCCTACAGGATCTCCTAAAGATGTCATGATGTGTATGTCAACAGTATCAAAATGTTTTTTACTCAGTTTCAAATATTCTGCTCGAATAGGTTCCCAGCGGGCTTGTTGGTTATCTTCCCGTTGCGTGTCACAAGGCACAACTCTCATTAATTTCAATTCATTAGACCCTACTATCTGAGGATCAATGATATCACAATACACATACATTGATTTCAGATTGTCATATAAATCGATATTGGCGTTAGCCAGATAATTCTTATTAATCCATTTGGTCATAGGGTCCTGGGGCAGAATGAGGCTGTCACTGGTCATGCCTAGCTTGAAGGCTAAGGTCTTAGGGAAACGAATGCAGAGAGGGGTTTCTCTTAATTTTTTCCCCTTAAATTGATACTCCACCCGATGATATTTAGTACAGTACACTAATTTCATTTTACCGATATTAGCCCCTAAGGTATTCCATAATTTACTCAGGGTTCTTTCTAAGCCTTCATTGATTTCTTCAATTAAACCTAAAGAGTTGGTGTAAGACCCGGGTCTAAAATGAATGCGAATAATTGTGGAGGGGAATAAACTATCTCCACCCTCATTGTAATGTTGCCACTGTGTTAAATTCCAAGGGATAAACACTTGTGTTTGAGCAAAAGTTAATTTCCCTAAAATCTCACTGGTAAATCGACCCCATTTAAAAGTATTGGGATCTCGGATCAACGGTACATAAGGCTCTGGAATGAGCACGTCTACATAAGCTTCGGTCTGTGTAATGTTTTGTAAGGAAGTCGAGTACATCATTTCGGTTAAGGCCACTTCCCAATCTCCATCCGTTAAATCCAAGGCTTGAGGTAACAACGTTTTAAATTGAGCTCCTGTATTTTTAGGAAACGAGGCCTGAGAGCCATCGCTAATGAGAGTCATGTAAAACCCTTCACGTCCAGCCATGATTCCTTAAATGAGGTGAATAACACTAAGTCACTTCTATTTATACTTTATTAATACATACATTATAATACACAAAAGCTGAATTCCCAATGTAAACAGTACGTGACGTCACAATTAGCGGGGAGACAAGTTTTCTGACACCATGGGGCGTCGCATCACTAAGTAATCTCGACTACCCCAACAATCTGCGATACTATATCCTTTTTTCATGGCCTCTTGAAAATCACGGAGACACTGTTGATCCTTGTTAAACCATTTACTTTTCATCCAAGTCCAATCGGGTTCGTGTTGGCGTGATTTTAATCCCCAACAAGCTCTGACATTCCACCGATATTCTGTGTAATTTCCTAGTCTGGTGATATAAGGGGCTAATCCATGGGGTACGTGTAAACGCTTGTACAAGTACACAGGTTTGTCACGCGATTTTTGCTCATCATAATCCATTAAACACAGTAACTTATCTGAAAACCACATACTTTTCTTCTCTCCCTCAATTTTCCAGGCGTACTCTCTGCTAGCCATGGCGAACTGTGGGGCTGGAAGCGGGTCGCTCTTGTTTTATACCCCCCGCATGCATCTGCGGACTAGGCATGACGTAACCCACCAGAGAACTCAACGTGACCATCCAGAAATCGCGATTGGAATCCCCTAAGGCTAACATGACCACTGACGTAATGATGATGGTTAAACACATGAATAATTGCGCAAAATACACAATTTCGGCTCGAGGTACTTTTTCGCCTAAGAATTTCCATTGGGTGAGGGTAGAATGAGATTCGCTTGTGGAATCCATGAATCAAAACTAGGGGGATATCCTTTCCACCGGACTTTGACTTCTGAAATGACTTTTTTACCTACGCGCCGCTTTTTATACCCTAAGATCTCCGCCACTTCATACACATCATCTTTTTTATACACTTGTTGTAATTCTTGAGGATAAAAGGTCCCTTCTAATTCTTCCCCGTGATCATCTTGAATTCTATAGAGGTTTTGTTTAGGTACTTTTCTCGAAATGGTAAATAGTTCTGTAGTCCAATTAGGTAAATACCCCTTGTCAAAAGTGCGTTTAGCTTTACTAATGCGTACACGATCTCCTACATGTAAGGGGGGTGGTGAGACTGTGGTCTGTTGTCCGTACAACGTTTTCCATACGTGTAAGACATTCTTCTTATTCACTTGAGCTGGCGTTCTCTGAATACTGCGATGATAGGAATGATTGTAACCATAGACTAAATCAGGTAACACATCGACATACCGCCGTGTTTTATGCCGTGTTAAATATTTCCACATCCGGGCTTTCAGAGTGCGTTGAAAACGTTCTACAATACTCGCTTTGATGTCTGTATTACGCGTGGTGAAAAAATGAATGTTTTTAAACGCTTGACGAAATGGTTTATTGGTAAATTCTTTGCCTTGATCCGATTGAATGCGGACAGGTCGCCGTCCGTCTCGGAAAATGGTTTGTAACCCTCGTATCATTTCAGACCCTGATTTTTGTTTTAAAGGCACCACCCAGGCATATTTAGATAACACATCAATGGCACACAATAAAAACGTATAGCCATCATTGTCTTTTTTCACAGTAGACACATCCGCTAAATCCAGTTGCCATTGTTCATCTATATCAGTCACTCGAGTTTGTTGTCTCTTAAATTTCCGACGTATGGGTTTATGTAAGGTATAAGTATCTTGTTCTTTCAGCCATTGACGAATCTGAGCTAGAGTAATCTTATGTCCTAATCGCCGCACGTGACGATATAAAGCTTGTACACCTCCATACCCTGTCTTAGGATTATAATACAAGTGTTGTAAGATCTGTTGTGTAGATTTCTTTAGGTGGGTAGGGATAACCATCCCGTGATATCTCGTGAAGTCTTTTTACCTTTTTTCTTCTTGTATTTAGGGGTGGAGGCTTTTAGAGGGGTTTCATACACAGAATGATCTTTATCAAATACACCCTCATCTATCAATTTAGGAGTACTGATTTTTCCTGGTTGGTCCATGGCTTTTATAACATCGCGATTAGTGATATACCCTTTAGGAACATTGGTTTCTTTTAAGGCTTGAGTAAAGTGATGTAATCCTGTAGGCGGATCCCGATATTTCAGGGGTTTTTGTCTCTGAGATTCACTGACTAAATCTACGATATTAGAATCAGGTATTTTCTGTCCTCGATAACTGATTTCTCCTTCCCCATTCCAAGTCAACACTTTAGATTTCTTCAGGTGATTTAATAATAACCCCGCTTTCTTTTGACCCGGTTTACTGACACTATTAATAATCTGTTCTTCTAACTCAGGGGTCTCAGGCGCGGTCACGTCAGGGGGTGGGTGAGAGCGGGGTCGAGGAGGGGGTAGAGGAGGAGGAGAAGTATTAGGGTGTCGAGCTTGTTGTAAATATTGGCGATAGCGGTGAAGTTCATGCCCATATAAAGCCACTTTTTCTTCCGGGGCTAAATCCTCGCGATGTTCAATGTTATCTAATTGATCCCGTAACCCTAGAGTGGATTGAAATTCAGGAGGTTTAGGTAATTTTCCTTTCAGTTCATTTAACATGGCTTCAGGCACTAACACCATCTTACGACTCATGATTTAAGCAGTAAGGCTCGTCGTTTTTTTACAGGTTGAGGTTGCACAATGCGTCTCAAGATGTGTTTCAGAGGACAGAGTTGACGCTTCTGATGGGAGGTGAGTGGAATCACGCCTTTTAATACATTGTACACGACCTCACAAATCTTTAAAATACAATCATTTGAACAATGTTTTAAGATCTCTCTCTTTAAGGTCATCGAATACTGAGGAGTGGCTAGCGTTTGTAAGAGACATACATGAGGTCTTAATCGAGATTCACACTTCTTGGTGTGAGCCATGGTGTTGAAATGAAGGTCTGTGGACAGGTCTCCCCCTTTTTATAGCTTTTGTTTTTTTAATCGGGCTAGAAACTGACCCCGTCCTTTGTGCACGGTTTCTTCATGATGATCACGACTACTTTTTAAATTAAATTGTAGAGGACAATACCCACATTTATATTTTTCTTTCGGTGGGGCACTGGTTAAGGGGGTAAAACGTGACAGACCCCCAAAGGCTTGACTAAAGCTAGGTAAGGCGGTATCCGGAGTTCTGGAACTGCCTATAGGACCCCGCATAGCTCGCTCCATTTTCTTTTGAGCTAATCCTTGTTTCAGATCAGTTAAGGTTTTGGTTTTCTTAGACAGTTTAGACAAGGGTATTTTGACCATCAGTTTAGGGGTTTTCTTCACGGGGGGAAATTTAGCAAAGCGTAAGAGATGGGAAGGGACAGGTTTGCTTTTAGGCCCGGGGGTCTTACGGTGAATGATCAGTTTAGGCACTTTTTTCGATTTTTTAGGGGGACTTTTCTTTTTTCTTTTCTTAGCTAGGTTTAAGAGGGATGCTGGTAACACGCGTGTTTTCCTGGGGGGTTTCCTTTTTCTTTTTTGTCTTGTTTCCCATTTGAATAAATGACGAATGATGGTGCCCCCTAAGAACCCAGCACCCCCACGTTTTAAAATAGCTTGTTTACGCTGTTCCTCATCCGCATGCTTATCGGCAATGATAGCTAAATCCTGCCGATGTCCTTGGATAAATTTCTGAGTGAGTTTATTGATGGGTAAGATTCCCCTTAATAAATTTTTAGCGCCCATAGCAAACCAATTCAGTAACGCTTTACGTCCTAATTCAATGAGCTGGGAGCGCTGCCCTGGATCTCGTTCATGTTGTAAACGGCGTAAGGTTTTGACTAATTTACTCTTAGGTGTGAGTCTACCCATGATGACAGGGGAGTGTCAACTGAAAGGGTATAGGGTGAGGAACTATTATTTATACTCTAGGCATGTGCACGGCTAACGTGGAAAACAGCTGACTTCTTAATCTTAATTCGTCGGGGGTCTGAGGACTTAAATCGACCAGTAAATACCCGTGAGGCTTATTGGTGGCTTCCTCATACGCCCCCCGTAAATAAGGCATTTGTAATTGTCGGCTTAAGACTTCAATCTGAGATTTATCTCTGGGATTTTTAAACAAGACCAGATAATGCGCATTTAAACTGATGGTTCTATGTTGCACAGCTCGATCAAATAGATTTTGGGTGATGTAAATGACACTGGTATTACGATGATGAGCTTTACGGGTAAACCAATCTACAATAGATTCTATGGCTTTACCCCCCATCATATCATCAAAAATGAGTAAATGCCGAGTGCTGAGATCCGCCACTAATTTCTCATCATCGGAAGGGATATTATGAATAAAGGTCACAGACTCTTTTAAAGATTCATAAGCGGGTTGCCATTCTCGATAACACCATACTATTTTTTCAGGTGGGGGTGAGATCCAGTGTGTGTTATGTACCAGTTGTTTCACAAATTCTGTTTTACCAGATTTAGAGGGACCGGCCACCACCATGGTAAATTCATGTTTCAATTGAAACGGAGCTAGTGTCTCGTACGTATACATCTTGTGAAATGAGACAACTTGGAAACTCACATACATATTTATTAACAAGAAAAAATACGAAAAGTTTCTAATACACTTTGTCTACAAATAGGACATTGTTCCAGTCCTGCTGCACACATAGCACAAGCACATAAATGTCCACACGGTAAAAAAGCAATTCTTAATTCTCGTTCTAAACAGATATGACATTTCTGAGTACACTGAGGATTGCCATCGGCATTGAGGGTTAAATCACCCCAGTCTCGATCAGTGTCTTTGACTCTAGCATACGCGTTAAACACTTGTCGCACCCATTTGATACTTTTATTACTCAGCAGGTAGGCACAGTGGGGACTCCAATACGCATGTTCTATCCAGGGATTGTCTTGAGGTTCCCAGTGATTAAGACCTACGCCACAATGAAAACAGCGCACCACATCCCCGAAGTCACGGTAATAGAATCCCGCTTCAGCAATAGTAGGTAACAACTGTTTTAAATGATCAGGGGCTTCTTTAAAGGACTGGTCTCGGTCCAGGACTCGAGCATAAGTGGTCACTATAGGATAGCGTAGTGATCCGCATTTCGTCATGGTGAGCGACTAAGGTTATGATTCTGATCCTTGTTTTTAATACCCATAGGGGAGAGTGTCATAATGACGTATACGTTGACGTTTATCATAGACCATTCGGTATTTTTTCACTAAGGGGAGAGTTCGCACCTGATGTTGACGTGTTCTTTGAATAAAGTGTGGGTAATACACTTGGACTTCCTCTTCCTGTCCTTTTAACATTTTTTCTAAAGTAGCCAGAGATACAATCTGAGAGGCTCGGTAATTCAGAGTCAATCCTTTGACTTTACACATGGATTGTCCCCCTTGGGTCTCGTAAGCATAATTTTTAGGCCCTCCCGACATGTATTTCACAATGCGGTCCCCATTTAATTCATCGGTCCACCCCCCTAAACTATTGAGGATAGTAGGATTAAATTGTCTCTCGTCGTGTTGATAAATGATACTGTCTGTATCAAAGTACAGGACACGATTTCCCAAGGGATATAAAGTCTCGTACAGATGTAAACGGGCATGAGCCGTGGTAAAACAAGCTAAGACCACGTTACCAAAAGGACAGTCTTCCAGAAATTCTTCTTTTTCTTGAAAATTAATTAACATCATATCTGTGTCAGGATGATCTCGATTTTCTAACAGCTCGACTCCTTTAATGTCTAACGTGGCATCTCGTAATTTTTCCTGTAATTCTTCTTCTTCGGTGAGATACTGCGTTTTGGTTAACTGTAAGCGTTGAGCAAATTTTCCCCATAGACAATTCAAAAAGAGTTTAGCAATAGTACGGCGAATGGGATTTTTCTCAATATCAGGTAGACTCATTACAATCCCTTCCCGGCGCCGGATCTCATCCATGTAATCTTGTTTTTGTTGGTCGGTTTGACAATCCTTAGGAAATCCTGACGCTTCTTGTTTAATTTTCAAAAAGGTATCAATATACGATTGAAACAAGGTCTGACTACTCTGGGGAAAATGCCACACTTCATAAATGCGATCGAGGCGATAGCCGAGCTCTAGAGCTTTGTGTAATTCTAGGGTCACCCAGGTGCCTGTTAAACTGCGTTGTGCGTCATGGTGAGTGCAGCGATCGTCAGGTCCTAAGTCGCCATGTTCGGCACAGGTTCGACATAAGGGAAACAGTAATTTTCCTCCCGTCTTATAAGGTAACACAGGGTGATACAGACCTCGAGGGGGTAAAACACGACAATGAATCAGTCCAAAGTACTCTCTCACATCGGCGAAATGACTAGTAATCACTTGGGGGTGGCCAATAGGAAACGGTTTGTATTTCAGTACGTAAGGATACAGGGAACACACATCCACATATCGCATATCCCCCTCCTCGCAATACAAGCGCGTGGCATTCGTTCGTCCCCCGTATAAAGCATCTCGTGGATTTAAGGGGTCCTGAATATCTAAGGTGTGTAAATAGTCTTGTATAGAAGGATTCTGTTGCACTTGATGATCAAACTCGTGTTCCCAGATGCTGATCACTGTATAGCCTTGACCCTCTAAGTCACTGGCTCGTTTTAAAGTCTGTTCGTATAGGTCTTGATAGGTGTATTGAACTCGATGAGGGTGCGTTTCCGTGACTAAATTCGGATAACAATGAGGGCAACCATGCCAGTAACAGCCATAAAATTCGTACACAATACGAGATTCCTCGTCGTACCCGTCTACGGTATAAGACCCTAAAGTGACTTCACCCCCGTTTTTGGCATGGCGTATGTTATGATGTTGATGTTCTAACCAGGCTAGCCATCGACAGGCTTTGGCTGAGTAACGACGGGCGGGGGCATACCCTAGATTAGGAATGATAGCAATGGTTTGTGGGGGCATGAATCCTCGTCGATAAGCTAGATTGGCTGTGCTAGCAAACGTAATGGATTCCTGAAACGGGTCGACTGAGACCAGAGCAAAGAGAGTCGATTTAAATTGTGCACAACACCGCCTTAAAATGTCCACGTCTGAGATACAATAAGCGAGAAATTCTTTCTGAAAATCAAACACTTTGCCTTGTTGTTGATGGTACCAGGTATAGAAAGCGTCACGATTGGTGGTGGACATATCGTCAGGGTTATAGTACTGCGCAGGTGGATAAGGCCCTATATAGTTCTGGTTTTGTTCCGTATTAAAAAAGTGAGGAAAATAACCTTTCTTTAATTCTGTTAAACCGAAAGCAGCAGGCATCTTAGCCAGGGCAAAGGGAAGAAAATTGTAGGAATCAATAAATTTCACCCCCAATACTTCCATGTATAAGAGTTTACTCCCGTTGAGAATGACTGTGGGTTTGATACAAGCTGTGTGCACCAGATAATTTAAAATGAACTGACCATCGTATCCTTTGAAATTGTGCGCAATGACAATAGCTTCCTCGTGTTTGATTTTCACTGTCCCTTTTTCATTCGTCTGGGTTTGTAATAACCATTCCATAAACTGTTTTAAAGTGTCTGGTCCTTGAAAAATGAAACGGCGTTGCGCTCCAAACCCTTGACAGTATGGACACGGGATATGAATATCTAAAGTGTCACAATGTTGACACACGCGTTCGGCCACACAGAGGTTAGGGGTATGAATGCCATGTTCCTGGGTACATTCGAAATCGTAATAAATATACAGTTTTATATCCTGGCGGGATTTAGGTCTGGGTTTCTTTTGTACAAAGCAATGATGTGGCGTGTGAATGAGTGCCTTACAGATGTTGCAGCGTATTTGACCTCCACAGGCGTGTCCTTTTAATAATTGCTTGGACATCCATTTCTGGCACTGGTGACATCGACCCATTAAACTGCACACTGTGGTAGTGGTCTGGGGACTGTAGGGTTTTAAATGCGTCTGGTAACACGTCGCATTTCTGAACATGCCATGGCAATGAGGGCATTCGGTATAAGTACCGTCTGAGACACAGGGGGTCTCTGCTAAACAAAACGAACATCGATAAGGACAGACCGTACGATGCGCTTGGATGTGACTATAGCCCACATCACAGTCATCACAGTAATATGGATTGTCTGTGACTCCCGGCATGGATAAAATGGCATCGTAATGACCATTATCTAATAAAACGTTTAAACATGAACCGTTTCCCCGTCCTTTGTACAGAGGCTCTAATCGTAGTCGCTGGGTATTGACTTTGAATTGAAATATTTTCAATCGATATTCAGGGCTCAAGACGTGTTGTAATTTGTCCCACTCGTGAGGTCCACAAGACTGGTGAATATCACACCCTGCTTGTTGCATGAGAGACAGGGCTTGATGTTTTTGATCGAGCGAATCGTGATCTCCTTTTCTCATTCTTAACCATTTTTTCTCCCATTCGAGGTCTGGAGATTTTTGACTGTAGCAAAGCGCCACGACAATGGCTCGAGGGAGACAGAGGGAATCCTGGGGGTTGTGAATGCGCACGATCGCTCTCTTAGAGGTCTTGAATTTCTCCTTATCGAGGTAAAGATGTTTTGTCTTTTGACCACCACTCCCTTGAGGATATTTCACATGGAAAAAATCCAACTGAATTGACCCGTCCGTGATGATAAATTCTTTCTTGGATTGTTGTACGCTCTCGATTTTATTTAAAATTTTGTCCTCGTTGAGGTTTTTAGATTGAGTAAATTCTACCCAAATGTCAGAATCTAAAGAGGGGTGACGAATGTTGAGTCGTACATAATCATTGGGGTTACATTGCATTTTTTCTTTGACCTTTTTTAACATATCTCGAAATAAACGATGAATGAAATGGGTATTTTCTTTCTGGGGGAGAGGTTTAAAGCCCACATTGTAGACATTCTGTTGCACTTTGAATTTCCGTGATTGTCGAGAGCGATTTAATTGAACATGATAATACTCGGAAATGACTTTTTTCGGTCTACCTTGGCCCTGTTGTATTAATCGCTGCGCATTGTCTCGGCGGAGTTGTAATTCCCGTCCTCGTTGTAAATACAGTTGATGATTTAAATAGTTTAAGCGTTGTTCTATATATTTTTGTAAATCCATTCTTGGCTAAGACCTGGGACTAACTAATGACTATCTGAGAGGTGTTTAGATTTTATACTCATTGTGACGTCATGACCATTGTGATGTAAAAACATAACATCATTTTTTTTTCATCATTTTTATCTAAAGAACATTTTTCAAATACAAGTTAAAAGAACAATGTAAACAAACATTTTTTCATTGTTAAAGGCATAATGTCCATACATTAGTCCAACAAATATGAGTTTTTAAAACAGGGTCCAACACCTTTTCTACTTCCCGAATCCTACGCTGAAACCGAGAACGATCTGCAGCGACACTCATCCAAGGACTTTTCCGATCTTCGTCAGGTAAGTGATACACTTTGTTTTGATTTAAATTAAAAGTCACATATCGTCTATCGTGATGAATGTTTCTGTGGGGCTTTTGATGAATTGATTCGAAGGGTAAGCCTGCGTCTCCATAGGTTCTGATGATTGTTTGTTTCGGTCGTTTATTATCTGGTACATGAGAGTCAGATATTCCACCACCAGATTCTCGATGTCTCCTGCTTGGTGGGGTTTGGTTCTTTTCATCTCTTCCGCCATGATTTCCATAAGTATAAATCCTGTCCATGAGACTTGATGTGCTATTAAATATCCACAGAATTCTTCAAAGTCCTGTACACTCATCCACAATAAATGGTCTTTTACGAAATATTCTAACACGCGATATATTACATCCTTTCTGGCGTCCTCAATATACTTTAAGGCCTGCTCACGAATTCGATCGCTGTGGTTACTTTCAGCCATAATCATGAAATAATGAAAAAAGTTTAGAGGTCCGTCCTTTATAAATAACACCGACGTTCCAGATACGTTGAATGTGTGACGTAGGTTCACGCATGCGCAGTTTCATTTTCCCTGAAACAATCCTGGTGGTATTTTCATAAAGTTTCTGAGGAAAATTTCCGTAGGGTCAGCATTGGGCTCCTTAGCTTGTTCTGATGACTTTTTGTCGAATAATTCCTTGTACATGGCGGTTAAATATTTCACCCGATGATTCTCAATGTCTCCAGTTTGCTGGGGTTTGGTTCGTTTCATCTCGTCGGCTATGATTTCCATAAACATAAATCCAAACCATGAGAGTTCACGACCCATTAAATATTGACAGAATTCTTCAAAGTCTTGTACGCTCATCCAAAATACTTCCCCTTTAAAGAAAATTTCCATGAAGCGATATACACCACTGTTTTTTATGTCCTCAATATACTTTAAGGCCTCCTCACGAATTGGCTCGGTATGATTACTCTCAGCCATGCTTATGAAATAATGTAAAAAGTTAAACGGTCCGTCCTTTATAAGCCACACAGTCGTCCCAGATACGTCGGATCTGTGACGTATGTTCAGGCATGCGCAGTATCATTTCGTCTCCCATGAAATGTATTAACACTAAGGCCGTCGTGGCAGAATAATACTGCAATAAATACTGACAACAGTCTAAATACTGCTCCAAAGTTAGAGGAAATACCTTTGATCTTAATAAATCTTGTATAGGAGGTCCATCTATAATGATCTGTTGAATCCGGTCAGATACATTCCGCGGAACTTCTTTGATCTGTAAAGTATTTAATATATCGGCAAGTTTTTGGGTTACATCCTTCACCTGTAAAGAGTCTAATTGATCAGTAAGCTGCTCCATGACTTTATTTATGACGAATCATATCCATGAATCCTCTTTGTAAATTGTCTATCATAATCACATTTATATTTTCCGTTTGTTCTGGTTGAATTTTCTTCAGTTCCTCCCCATATAAGTATATCATAATAAGACGTCCTGGGTTGGTGTTAATCGCTAACGAAAGAGCAATTCTATGAAACGTCTCAATATTTCCAATTTCATGTATCACTGATTGCACATAAGTTTTAGCAGTTTTAAACCAGTCTGAATTTTCAACACGTTGTACAAAATCTCTAATATAATGAACACCGTCTATCTTAACCGATCCACCCATACTGACTGAGGGACTGATTATGCGATGAGTCAGGTATTTTGAACACGTAGTGTCTAGACAGACGTAAGAACTACGCGTGACGTTTCGTTCTATTATGACGTCAGTCGATCGATACTGATTGGAAACAGCTTCAAGCCTTTACCGTAAACCCTCGTATAAAACCCCTATAGAATAAGACCGTGCACTTAACCCCGTTAGGACAGTGCCGTGGACCAATGCCGTTGACCAGTGCACTTGACCCCCCTATCTAGAACCGTGTATTTGACCCCCCTATCTAGAACCGTGCATTTGACCCACCCATGTAGACCTGCACTCCGTTGACCCCCCCATCTAGGACCCAAAAGTGCACTCAGTTGACCCCCCCATGTAGACGCCTTATACTACTCACATCGACGATGTCCCCGAGTTGCAGCACAAATTCATGAAATGTTTGAAGACCCAAACACCGTATTTGGATCTCTCTCTCTCTCTCTCTCTCTCTCTCTCTCTCTCTCTCTCTCTCTCTGGGTATTTATTGGACCCCCGCAGCTGTCAATCAATTAAAGAAATGTTCGTTAATCTTCATGATTTTTATCGCGGATAATGTTCGGATCACAATCGAATTTAGATGTTGAAACATTTTCACATGCACCACTGTCATTTATCTGCCTATTTTGCTTCCTATCTTGAAAACCATCTACTTGAAATTAGATGTTGGATTAGTCCACATACTCGTTTTGGTTTTCCCCTTAGCTCAAGAAGACATGACAAACTCAGTCGCGGCAACAACAAAATCGAGACACGCTCTCTTAATCCCCTGTGGCAATATCGCGTCACGGGTACGTGGCACATGAAACACAAGCCGCCGGATAGCTAAAAATGCTCAGACTGCTGCATGTATTACACGTAACAAACAAGCGGGAAAAAAAAAAGACGGTCGGCCTGTTAGTATTGGTCAATTAGCGAGTGTTTTGTTGAAATCATACTGGAACACATACGAACAATAAAGTATATTAAGCAGGAAACCTTCAATAATTATATGATTGTTTTCACAGGCGGTTGACATTTTGAACGCATAATGAAAACATATCTTCCAATAAACTAATATAAATTATATTTAGTTGACTAGAAGATATTCTTTATTAACTTAATATATCTTTACGTCAAGCGCCTGTGATTGTATATTACATTAGATCTATTAAGAGTAGGAAATTATATATTTACATGTAAAAAGTGACAATAGCGTGGTTACACTTAAAATGTGGACAAAATGCAGAGGAATTATTACAGCAAACTCAATACGTATGTCATAGACTAAATATCAATTCCTCCCGAATGTAAAATACACAAACAATCAATAAAGTATACATCAGCTCTTTGTATTTAATTTCTCAGGTAAAATCTAGCACTCTTACGGGGACAGTGGACATCCACCGCGATAGGTGAGTCCGCGTTGCCCACCGGCATCGCTCAGGTAGATTTAGGGTGGACCAGGTAAAATTGCCCACGGTGACTGGGTGGAAAATACGAAATCCGCGACGACTGTACTGTACATATGTATAATATATATATATATATATATATATATATATATATATATATATATACAATAACGGCCCCGTGGGGATTCGGGTTGTTAGAATAGATCCTCAGTACCCCTTCCTTGTCGTACGAGGCGAAGAAATGGGTCGGTCTTTCAGATGAGACCGCAAAAACCGAGGCCCGACAGCGGTGAGTGTGAATTGTTTATTTGTTTTACTTAGGTTAGGAATTTTGTCTATTTTTGATGTTACTTAGCCTGTTTTATACACGACTATTCTGTGTATCATTAAAATATTGCACAATATACCCGACATATACAAGTTTTTTGTATGTATATATTGATTACATGAAAACCCCGACTGTTACTATGTAATTGTACATATATAGGTGACCAGCTGTGTATGTGCATGTATATTGTATGGCACGAGCAGGTGCTCGCAACAGTCATGACGTTCTATGGGATTTGGTGGACAGAGCTGGAGAAAAACCTATGCGCATGACGTGGACGGATACGGTAACACTAACTGAATAACGGACAGTGTCGATTTGAATATCAACGCTAGTGTGTGAAGTGCGATAATTTCTTGGTGTCGTCTTATAGCCATCCTGAGTGAACTACTTGATATTTCAAGAGACATCTGCTGGTTCCTAAATTCTCACTACGTACTTGAACATTTAGATAAGTCGGGTGGACGTGTATTTGTCTGATTATTATTATTTTGTTTGCTATTTTTTATATTTTTTTATACTATGTGTGTGGGTGTTGTAAGTGCGTGTGTGTGAGTGCGTATGCGTGCAGATATTACTTGTGAATTTGCTGAGCACGACAATAAAGTTATTTTTTTCACTTAACTCGGCTTTTTCATTTCAAAGTCCTGTAAACAGCGAGGGATATTTCCTAGCCATAATCACAAATTGTGATTGAACAGTTGAACAATATCGAGCCGCAATCGGACTATATTACTGTAAATGTAGGTTCACAACAAAATCTCTGTTATTTTGCCTATCAATATGTAATGATATTGTTTATTTTCTTCTAGAAAGCTTCAAACATTACGTCTTACGGAAATGCATGCGTTTAATATCAAAGTAGTACAAGAGATATTATTTATAAATTACAATTTTCAAATTATAAACATGTTTATCATTTTATCAGGAGATGTTAAAACAAACCCAGGGCCATTTCAAGTAACCCAATTTACACTAGGTTAAATTTTCACTCGAACGTAAGAAGTATTAGAAATAAGTTTGATAAACATTTGCGTTTTGTTTCAGACCTTGATATTTTATATATTACAGAAACACATCTGGACGAAAAAAAATTAAATGATGATATTTTTATAGAAGGGTTCAGTTCAATTCTTCGTAAAGATAGAAATTCACACGGAGGCGGCGTGATTATATATGCATCTGATTCATTACGTATTGATACACGCCCTGATTTAGAACCTAATGGCTCCGAATGCATATGGGTAGAAAAAAGCGATCTTACCTGAAATATTCTTCTATGTTGTGTGCATCGCCCTCCAAACGTTGATTATTCATTCTGGAACAAGCCTGAGTGGGCCATTGAAAGGGCTGTTGAATTATCAGATAAAATAATTATTCTAAGTGATATAAATGTCATTTGTTTTTTTTTTTTAATCTCTCAAACACACACTCAGTGAAATCCTCCTAAAATATTCTTTTCAAAACACAATCCAAGATGCTACAAGAATCACGCACAGCACGGAATAATTCTTAGACCCTATTCTTGTTAATGAAGGTATACAGGACGATGTATTGAATTCAGCGACAATAGATGTAGCGCATACACTTAGTGACCACAGAGGAGCAAATATTTACCTGAAATCGCACCCAGTTCAAAATCAGTCATACGATCGTGAAGTTTGGATGTACAAAAACGCAGATTATGAAACACTAAATACACGTTTAAGCAATATGGATTGGAATACACTTATAAATGACGCGAAAGACACAGATCACGCGGAGACAGTTTTTTTCTACAACTTTCTTAAATTGTGTAAGACAATGCATACCCGAGAAAACAATAATTAGTAGACCTAAAGATAAACCATGATTCGATTCGGCCCTGCGAAAAACAGTACGTTTAAGAAATCGCACGAGGAGTAAAGCCCTTAAAACAAAAAATATTTCCGATTTGAATAAGTGTAAGAAACTACGAAACAAAGTCAACAATATGAAAAAAAGTGGCGATATCAAACTAATATAATAGTATAGAAGCCAATCTTACCGACGCAAGTATCCAAAGTTCACAAATTTATTGAAAACTATGAAAAGATATATTCAAAACTGAACCCCAGACCGAAATACCCCCGCTTTAGGATATTAAGGAAAATAGTGACGTGTATATTACATACAGCGATACCGACAAGGTTGAAGCGTTCAATGATTATTTTGCGTCGATTTCATCATTACATGAAGATGAACCTACACTACCAGCATTTTCTTTATTTTCTAATAGTGTATTAAATAGTATTGAAATTGTAGAACAAAATCTTAGTGACATAATTGATATTCTCCGGGTCAACAAGGTTGTAGGTCCAGATAAGTCATAAAACGTCAAAATCTATACAGTTTTTAGCGCCTCAGCCCTTTTGTGTTTTCTGTTCAATCGGTCCTTAAATGAACGTGCTTTTCCTAAACCATGGAAGGTATCTAGCGTGCTTTCTCTATTTAAAATGGCGACCCATAGGCATTATCAAATTGGAGACCTGTATCATTTTGATTTGTGTTGGTAAAATTATGAAGCGTGTTATTTTTAAATACGTTTATAAATATTTTTACACAAATGAATTTTTTTTTTACAAATATCAAGCAGGGTTTTTATCTGGTCATTCAACTGTCTACCAACTCATTGAAACATATGACTACATTGTAAAATCTATAGACCAAGGCAAATTCTGTTGCATGCTATTTTGTAATTTGTCAAAAGCCTTTGATCGTGTATGGCACAAGGGACTTCTTTATAAACTACAAACTTATGGAGTGAGTGGTAACTTATTACAATGGTTTCAAAGTCATTTAAGTCTCAGATCTCGAAGGGTTTTACACAGAAACACATTGTTAAATTCCAAATTTTTATATGCTGGTACTCCTCAAGGGTCTGTATTAGGTCCCCTATTATTTTTATATATGTCAATGATGTTGCTAAAATATGTTAAGCCTATGCAGACTATATGCAGATGATAATTCTTTACAGAAATGTACTACCAATATCTTTGAAATTCAACTCGAATTGAATAATGATTTACTCAGCTTGAACGATGGTCTAAACAACGGTTATGAGTTTTTAGCCTTCAAAAACAAAAGCTGTCTTCTTTAGTGCGAAGAAAAATACAAATTTCCCTCGTTTAAATTTTCAAAATTACATCTTAGATTTCGTTACAACACACGAACTTCTAAGTACATCTTTTTCACAGGATCTTAAATGGTCAACTTACATTGATTCGCTGGTAGCCAATGCTTATAAGAAACTAGGACTTCTTAAAAAATTACAGTTCAAGGTCAGTTCTAAAACTTTAACTATTTTATATACTACGTTCGTCAGACCCCCGCTGGAATACGCTTCTGAAGTATGGGGTGGGTGTTCAAATCAAGATTCTGAAAAACTTGAAAAATTACAGTTGGCAGCAGCAAAAATAGTCACTGGTCTACCTTCATTGGCATCAAGGGAATCTCTTTATTTCGAAACTGGGTGGGAACTACTTTCTGTTCGAAGAATGACAAAATTAAGAATAACTATGTATAAAATTTATCATGGTATAGTATCCGAGTATATCAAAGAAAGAATACCAAGCATACGTCCACACGAATTTAATTATATTACTAGGCAATCGCATAATTAATGCATCCCTAAATGCAGATTAAACATTTATAAATCAACTTTTGTAACAAGAAGGAATTCTTTGCTCCTAGAAAAAAGACAATCCACGACACCAAGTTCGTTTAAAAATTGCTTACAGCTTAAAAAATCACACACACCCCCCCTCCATCCTTTTTCTCTTTCAAAGAACGTTACTGGAATGTGATTCACACGAGACTAGTACATAACTGTGTTTAGAATGTAAATTCATTTAGATACAACATCATTGACAGTCCCTTGTAATCTCGTGGTAAAACAGAAGATGCCTACCATTTCTTTTTCTCCTGTCCAAAGTACAGTGCTCCAAGAAATGATTTATTTAATGCTATTTTTAGAATAGATAATCTCCACATTGTAAGCAGCCATGTTTTATTATGGGGGAGACAACACATTCATTACCAGAGAAAATGAACACCTATTTCCTAATGTGCACTTATTCATAAAAAGATCTGGTCGTTTAATATCATATACTACTACGATTATGTTGTGCTACATGTGAATTATATTGTGTTTTTTCTTTCTTTCTTTCATATATTGCATATCTAATGACATAAGTTATATTATTTCTTCATGCAAGCAAATTATATTTTGACCTTTGGTATCAATGTACTTCATTTCTTGAACATTATTCTGTTTCATTGATTATCATGGAAGAGGGCGTACTAAGTTTTAAGAACTTGTGCCCAATCCTTTTGTTGTAACATCTGTACAATAAAATATGTTCAAATCAGCAGTTGTCTTAATCCGCACAGCGTTCCACTTTCAAAACAAATGTTTGAGAGGCCACATTTATCTAAAATACTTTTCAAAACTGTACTTTCTGGATCTGTTATTTTTCCTGTGTCAGACACGTTACGTGCATACTTACATGTATAAATACCCTTCCTCCGTTTGTTAGCACTGCTGTTGATATGTTTTGTCCAGTGAGAGAGCACTGTTGTAAACGCAGCACCGATAAGGCAGACCTAGAGATTATACAAGTGAAAATTCCGCAAAATTAGGTAATATGACGTCATCGTCGGATCTAATTCTGACGTCTGGTAACAAATATATTGTTGTAAAAATTATTGTGGCTGAAATTACAAAACATTTAATTGCTATTTCATGCAATTATCTAATAAATGATATTGAAACTCGAATATCAAATAATCATTGTAAATATACAATACAACGGCCTTGTAATTCGTTCTACCAAATAAAAGTCCACGCATGCGCAGATTCAAAATCAGTGTCTCATGCGAGCTTGTCACGTCACGATATCAAGAAGAAGCATGGTGATGATATGATGGGTGCAAAGGAATGGATGCGAAGATTGCAGCTACAGCAATATGTCATCTTGTCAGCCGACAATAAAGGTATGTCTATATATCAGTTTACTCCATTACACCCGCATGCTATTATATTCCCCTGTATTTCTTCGTTGTCACTGTATATTGGCAAGGGCCTACCCAAATTTATCTTGAGCACAGGGCATGGTGCATTTTCAGAATCGGACCACGTGGATTTTCTTTCATGGTTTTAAATGCTGTTGAATGGCTGTGAAGTGTTTTCATTTGCTCTCATCGTAATTACATTCACTACGATAATAAAAAGGGACAAAAAATTCACTATTTCTTTTATATTTTCATGTAAAAGTAATGAGGCTCGTCACAAATTGACCTTCTCTATTCTATATTTACACAAGGTCAGGGGGATATTAATGGTTAATGAGCCACACGCCACTTTTATTTTTATTTCATATTTTCAACATTTTTTTAGTATCATTTAATTTGTTTCAAAATTGTATGTACTATATATTTTCATTTAATAATTTTTAGCTTATATCGATATATCCATTATTTATATCAATGCCCAATAGTAATTAAGACTAGATATATACTATAAAAACTGAAATATATATAGCTCAAAATATATAAATAATATATACATCAAGCTGTAAAAGTTTTATTAATTTAAAATGTTAATATGCCCCCTAACATTTACTCAGCATTCAAAATGCTAATGGATGAGCTGAAACTAAATATGAACCAATGTTTAGGTATGTGTGTGTGTGTGTGTATATATATATATATATATACACACACACACACACACACAGAATCGATTCTTTTAATTGGAGCTGTCATTTTTTCCATAATCGATCATCATATATGTATATATACATAATATTAACAAAACAAATAAAGTGGTAGCCATGTAGCTGTATCAGGTAACTGAAATATAAAGAAGACAGAGTTGGTGAATGACACTGGACTACTGGAAATCTCCAGTAAATTTTCAAGTTGTATGGTAAACCTTATCTGACAAATGGTCTGATATATATAGCAGACAGAAGTACAAATAAATGATCATGTCTGTTATTTATTGACATTTATGTAAACAAAACTAAGTCTGATAAAGATAGAGAAAGAAAATAATAATAACAAAAAACACTGGATTTACATTTTGACTACTATGAATCTTCAAAATGCTTGAAATGTATTTGTAATGTATAGACACTTCTATTCAAAGCTTATCAAAACCCAAGATTTCGAATAAAATGTTTTAATGAAATAAAGTGCTTTACCTACCTACCCTACCTATTTTTGGGGGGATTGAAATGGGAAACACACATATTTTATTTTGGCTTAAGGAAAATGTTGTAATTCAAAAAATAGATACAGAAACATAAATACACTAGATAACAGCAGTCGAAGATCCTTTTTAACACTCCTTTTTTGCATCGACAGAAAATGTGATATGCTTTATACATAGATATGTCGACATACTGATATACCTATTTAAATGCGTGTTTCAAAGTTCATGAGGTGACAAACTAAGGCCAAAGTGAAATGTGTGTTTCTGGTTTTCTGACTCAACATCTTTTCCCTTGTTGATACTAAATTGACTGTCAATGAATATGAAATAAAAAAAATCTGGAATTTTCCAAAAAAAATTTGGGGGGGGGTGTTACTGAACAGAATTTGTCTATATCATGTTGCATTCCTGTTCACATTTTTTACATAACAATATTGACCAATAAACTTGTCTTTAAAAACTTTTTAAGTTTGTAAACATTCAGAGTGTTTGATGATCATAATGTACAATCTTAGCTTTTTTAAAAGAAAAAATAATAAAAACCTTATAAGAAAGTAAAATTTACAGTTTCAGTAAAATTTTAAAAAGTAATCAGAAAATAATAATGATTACCAGATTACAGTAGAATTCTTAGATGTAATTAATTAAATGTAATAAGATTTTTATGATTACATCCATTTACTTAGAAAATAATTATCAATTACAGCTGATTACAAGTACAGTGTACTGATTACCATATGTGTGTTTTCCGATTTTCAGACAATGCAAGTAAGATGCATTTATTAAATGATCAGCTAACCCATAGTTGTTTTTAAATTTTAGATAAATGCAAAATTCTATACTCTACCTCATGTACTTAAACAAGAAGGCACGTGGCCTGAATGAACGTAATGTAAATGAGTGGGAGTCAGCCTTTAATTACTTTCATTTAAAACAAAAGCTGGTGTGATTCAATGTTATGTAATAAACTCCAAAGCAGAAAAATTATTGCAATGAATTTCTCAATCCAAATGGATCAGGACTGTTCCAAAAAGTACATGAAAAACTTGGGTGAAAAAAAAAAAATAACGAAGTGTTAATGTCAACAGTTCATGTTATACACCTACTTTACACTTTATACATATATCAGAATCAATATAAATCTACCCATGATCTTTGACCTAGCATGTTTTAGTGTACAAAGAGAGCCATTTTCTATACATGTATGTATCATCAAATCTCCCAGTACATGTTGCAGTGCACACAGTCTTCGCGAAAAAGAAAAATCATCACAGGACATTCGGACAGACAGTTTGAAACATTTCACAGGACCGAGTGAATTTTCACAAGTCCAAAACTTTTTATCATTTTTAATGACCGAGACTACTCTATTTCATGAGATTGTGAATCAATGAACTGATATCAGTTATTAAAAAAACCATAACACAAGTAACAATTACAGAATTCAATTTATTCCTCTCTATTAAATTCACACACCTTTAATCAGTTTATTTCTTCTGAAAAATAATCGTTTTGTTTCTTCACCTCATTCCCAGGTATGACCCCATCAAAATATTTCAGACCCCACATGGCTTGAGATGACCGCAAAACTTATGTATATATAACTTGATTGTAAAGACGCTTCAATTACCTGAATCTAGAGTATCGTATGCAAACGTCTAAATGATCGAGTCTAAACTATCAAGAGCAACAAAACGTTTTATATAGCATATTTTTGTATTAGTTAAAGCGTTTATACAATCAAATAGACACTATAAATGTTAAAACCAATCCCAAACAACCCTCGGACAAACGGACCGATTTCAGGAGTTAGAACATCGGACCTACAACAGTTTAACCTGTTTTGTCCGACGGACCGGTGCTTTTGGGAAAGACTGTGCACATATTAAATTTTCAACATTAGCCTATTTAGTCTGTTTAAAAATACATCCCCCAGTGCTTCAAAAGAATTTCTGCATAAACTATATGTTTTGTAGCAGCAGCACATAGTTTTTCCTTTAAGTTCTCTATGCTTTTTACTAATCATGATTTGTATTGTTGCTAGCGATTTATCATAGGAGTGCTGGAAGGACTTGTCATTTTTAATCAGTCTTCTGTACTTTAGGAAATCATCAACTTCTTTTGAATCACCCAAAAGAATGCTCACTAGATCATCAGTGTTGTACTTTGATGCTGAAAGTAAGAGACAAGGCACATGATAACTAGTCAACTTTAATTGTTCACATTGATTGACAGTTGATACTTGTAATATATGAAATGGAATGGAATTGAGAGAGACAACTTGTGAACAAGTTTCATTATTGTTTGAAATAGACAGAAGGCACTGTATTATAAATATAATTTTTATCTTACTTGATTTAAATCGTTTGGAACAGAGGGTCCTTTTTCCATCTGACAAAAATAGTTGTTTTCTGGCCCTTTTTTTAACATGGATACCTTTAACAATAATGCAATGATTAATAAATGGATAGTGAATTAATAATTATACAGTGGATATCAGTAAAATTTTATTTTATTAAGTCATTGAGCTTGCTTGAGAGCCTTCTAGCGATTATGCAGGATTTTGCCGCTACACCGCCCTTCAGCTAATCAAAATAGTGCCTACTGCTTTTGAAAGTTTCTTACGATTCCAGACTTTGAAACATTAGATTTAATTGATGTTCTAATGGCAGAATAGCAATTCCTTTGTTGATATCATTGTTGATATAAATGTCCAACAATTAAATAACAACAGTTTGGCAATAGAAGTTAATTATTCGTGGATGAATTTACTACAAAACAGACTCATGCGTAGTCTGGTCCCCTTTCTCACAATTCTGTTCGCTAATTGGGCTCGACATTAACGCTTGTTCTGTACCAGTGGGGGAAAAATTTGGACAAGTGAAGATTACTGGTCACTTGTCCGATTGGACAAGTGCTTTTTTATATAAAGAAGTCTCCAAATAATAAAAAGAACGATTGGTGAAAAGTTATTGGTAGTTCAAAGTCGGAAGCAATGCATGAAAAGTGAACTTCGATCCCGATATCAATCGTTATGTAAACTAACTGGGTCACACTAACTTGGGATTGATATTCATTGCTGCTCACTACTTTCAATTTTGTAAAGAGGCATGGATCTTACAAACTTTGGATCATTGATCAAACATGGTTATTGATTCAAGACAGGAAGTCTAGAGAAAATTTTGTTTTATGTGTTAGTTGTTTTTATCAATTGAATAAGATTAAAAAAAATCAAGCAAGCAAGCATAAAATGAACTATATTTTAAGTAATGCAGTATTCAAATTGACAATGTTGCCAATATTATTAGGTCTTCTTTGAAAAGTTTTCGGATAAATGAAGTTCGGACAAGTAAATATCTTTGTCCTTTGCCCAAATGGACAAGAAGGAAAAAAAGTTAATGTAGAGCCCTGCTAATGCAGAGAGTGCGTAAATGAGATATTGTAAAGGGGGGCAGAATAATCAGTGAGAAATTTTCCCGCGAATGTGTGGCTCATGAATATCATTCAAAAATAATTATTTTGGATTAGCAGAAATGATGAATGCTTAAGTGGTGAAATAAATTCTACACAATGTTGTGGTTCAGTTGCCAGTTCTTACAAAAACAGTAAAACAGAGTATTTCCCATATTTGTTTTCGGTAGTCTCGATTTTCTATTAAGCAAAATGAAAGTATCATGTGTATTGTGAAGAAAATAACATTATTTCAAAAAGCCCAGGTTAGTTAGTATTCAGTGGGAGTTAAATCTTGTTCAGATTTACAATAACTTTTCTCCTTATTAAGTTAAAGGGGGCCTCCATGGCTGAGTGGTTAGAGCATTGTGTTCAAAATCACAAGGCCTCTCACTTCTTGTCGGCATGGGTTCGATTCTCGCTCGCGTCGATATATGTGAGAAAATTGCCAGTTTACTTCCGAAAGGTCGGTGGTCTCTTCCCGGGTACATTGTATCAGGGTTCTCTCCTCTACCAATAAAAACTAGATAACTAAAATATTGTTGAGTGTGGCAGAAAACAATAAACAATCAATGTACGTTAAACTTTTGAATTGTTAGATTTATTAATGAAATGGAAGATATGACTTTTGTAAACTAGTAGTCTCACTCTGAAGCAGTGATATTCTTTTCAGCATTGTTTGTCTGCATTTTGAAGTTACTTATTATAGTGTATGTAAGGTAACTAGGCTTGAGGGGATTCTGTCTACCAAGAGGAGGGTTTGAAATTGTTAGGATAAGCAACTTCAGCCCAAGCTTTCCTCTTTATTTTTTTTTATTTAAATAAACACATTTTGCTGACATTTTACAATGATTTTAATGCTACATTTAAGTGCCTAAGAACAAGGAAATGCCTTCAGTGACAAAATATTTTTCCTCCAACTTTATAATTTCTTACCTCTAATTTTATTAAGAACCCTGATTAATATGATGTTGCTCTTGACACCTTTGTGGCCCTTCAGGCCTTTGATATTAATTCTGTTTTAATGAAGGAGTTAAAATAATTATGTTTCCCCTCTTCCAGAGGGAGACATTGTTTTTGTACTATCTGTCTGTCTGTGTGTTGCAATATCCTGTGAGCACTTCTCCTATATGGCTTATTATATTGACAATCTTTGCGCATTTAATGAAGATAATCAATTGCAATTTGATATATGGCTTTGTTGTGATAGCTACAGATCAGGTTTGAGTTTCGTTATGCTTTACCTACTTTCAGCATAATTATCCTACCTATAGGGAACTCTGTATTGCCTGCATAACACTTGAAATGTTTGTTAGTTTTTGTTTTAGAATTACCTGTACATACTCCCTAATAAATGTAGAAATACTTATTTGCAGCATGGACGGCAGAAGACTTACCATCAGGATTGTGGGGTGGGCAGGAATCCTGGATTTGGGGTTGACCATTCGCATAAATGGCTGTACTGTGGAAGGCATCTAAGGAGGAAAGAATTTCCAAGTTCGAGAAGAACAACTGGTTAGGTAGGTAATAGTACTTATAGTAGGAATACTTACTTGCAGTCTGAAAATCTTACCATCAGGATTGTGGGGTGGGCAGGAATCCTGGATTTGGGGTTGACCAGTCACATAAATGGCTGAACTGTGGTAGGCATCTGAGGAAGAAATAATTTCTAGTAATATATGTTATAGAAGAAATGCTTATGTATACAGTAAGAAAGAATTGCTGTAAGATGGTAAGGTATTTTGGAAACTGAGAGGATTTAATGTTGTATTTTTATTCTTGACCAAGGCTGAAGTCTCTAATTTGTAATTGTAAAAATTTGCATTAAACTGCCTTGATGTTGGAGATTTTGTAGATATTATAGCCATTGATGCTGTATTTATATTGTAGATAAATACCAGTGATTCCTCGCAACGGTATGGCAAGGGCAATCCCTTCTGGGCCTTCAACCTTGGAGGAAACAACATCATCCTGATTCAGAGTTTCATGAAGTCCTGGAAATTGAAGATTGGGTGTTAGTGAATTTCAAATGGTATGTTTATAAGTGAAATTGAAGAGGCATTTATTAAAGTTCACTCTTAATTTTCATCACTGTTGGCAAAATAGATATGTTCAGACTTACCAATATTGCATTGAAGTTCTATTTGTAGTAATGGTATGATTTTCTAGTGTTGAATTATCACATAATTTAGACTGAATAGCATAATTGCAAGCATATCATATTTGTTGAATAATTAAATTTATGCTCAACATTGCAGGTTTTACCTGACACTGCCTGACAAGCTGCATCTTCGTGTTTATCTGCCATGTGCTGATTTTTACTCATCTGGGGTTTTCCACAAGACATAGTTCCAGAAGACCTGAAGATTGAAAAACAACATGGGCATTTGAAATACTAGTCAAAATTATATATCCATATTTAGTATCTATCAATTGAATTTTGTAATTGGAAAAATATTTATACCTATTTCCATAATTTATTTTGATTTTTCATTTTGTTAATTTCAGTTTTAGATTAAGGTTATGTTGAATTTATGCTTGCTTTCATTTCTGATTACTTTTGGCTTCTTCCCACTAAATGTCTTCACTTTCAGCAAGGGCAGTTGAATTTCACCCTTTTCAAATGCAGCTACACATTTTGTCCATGAATTTTCCAGGGGTTTGGTAATGTCAGCAAAGGTGTCAGTCCGGAAATGTTGAAAGGTTTCAAATTGAGAAGGACCATCATGAAAAACAATCTAATCTCCATCCAAATGCCACCAGGTGTGCTGTCCTTCCAGCAGGAAATCAGCAATTCTCTCACAGTGAGTTTGGAATAGATATGTTCTTGCCCTTAGCATCTCAATTGGAAATCTTGTGTTTTCAGCTTCAGGAAGCAAACGAGCCTGCTGAGTTATTGTTTTTTCCTGTGTCATGTAGCTAGAGAGTCTGTTTTGTTGTTGTTGGGCATTGAACGTCACAATGGCATTATCTATTATTTTCCTGCAATGTCTGTTGGAGGTATTGAGAGAAATTCTTCTCATGTCTCCAAAGGATTGTTCTTGCTGTTCTGGAATGAGAGCTCTGAGACAAAAGATTCGAAAAATCTGAGGAGAATGGACTGTTATGCAATGAAAATTACACCCATAGAATTTCCGAAGAGTAACCTTGTTGGGATTGCCGATGACTGTTTTGCACAGAGTACTGAATGGAAAGCATTGATTGTATAATCTGAGGATTGATTTTGGAGTTCTTTCTCTGTAGTGGCTGTAACATATTGATATGATTTCAACTAAGGAATTGCAGAGAAGGAAGATATCTTTAGAAATGGAGTTTTCTGTGAATTTTTGATGAGCAAATTTGGCAAGTTTAACAGCAAAAGGCCTGGCATCAGATCCTTTTAGTTGGTTGTTGTCACCTATGGTAGCATTGGCAAACTTCTGAAATTCAGCCTCAACCTCTTTGTTCTCAATATGTGCAGGGAGTTCATTTATTAAATTTTGAACAATGTTTGTGAGGTCATGTAATGGTTCACATGTAATGGTTCACAAGGTGGTATTTGATACTTGGACAAAGACAGAGCATGAATGTCACTGCTTAAGAGTGGTGGAGGTCTCTGAATTCCATGAAGAACTGCTGCTAACTCATCCCTCATTTCTGCTACATTTTTCCTATATGTATCAACACCCCTGGCCTCCAGTTCATCAATGAGTGCTTCTTTTTTCAAATTGGATAGAGGATTTATGTTTTTATCAGAAAAATCCTTCCAATAAACTCCAGATTTGAAGATACCCATTCTCTTATCAAGTGGTATTGGTTTAAATTGGAAGGCACATTCTAAATTTAGGTGTTCTTTTACAGAAATACCACACAGACAGCTGTAGTGACCTCCACGTTGATGTCCAACCTCAAACTGTCTGGCAGGGCCATCACCACTGAAAACACGAAGAACGTCATAAATTGCAGTGCCCTGATGATAAGTTGGAAGGTGGATGGAGTTGATGTCCTCCAGTCTAGTGGATGTATATGAGAGCTGGTCAATATCATGGGATTTGGACTGCCCCAAGATGTATAAATAAGGCTTCTCCACAACAGACTGAATATCAACTGGAGGCTTGTCAGGACATTTCTGCTGGAATTCCTTATCTGTCAAGAAGATTGCAGGCTCATACAGAGCAGATATCATAAAGCTGACATAGCTGTGATTCAGTATATCTGAATGATCATGCCAGATCTTAAGGTGCCGTGTATGCTCCACTCTCATCAATTCCTCCAGCGCAGATGTTGGTTCACTTGGCACATTGATCTTCAGCTTTTGTAGTCTGTCGTGTACTTCTTCAACTGATATATGTTCATAATCATCCTTCTTCCTTCCATCTGAAATAAGGCCCTTGGTCAATATTCATTTGGCGACGGATTCTTTCGATGGGAATCTTTCTGCCATACACCACTACATCTGTCTCCTGAAGGACCCCAGTTGATGTAATTCTGTTTCTTCTATATGTTTTGGGGGCAATCTTCACACCTACATAAATCTCATTGTTGTTTAATTTTCTGTGGAATTTCCGTGTAGGTTGAGATGCAGGAATTGTTTCCTTGTTGTACAGAAGTTTATGGCGGGCACGTCTCACTCTCTGGATGTAATCTCTGCCACTTACTCTTTTCTCAGTATTGAAAATTGCAGTATTTATCCCAAGAGACTTTGCAGCTTCCATTAGCACCTGAACTGCATTGCTGGGCCGTGCTCCAGACTTGTTTTTCACATCAAATTTGATCCCCGAATTTCTCCAGCTTACCTTTGAACCTGGTGGAAGTGCCATCAGAAACTTTTTGAATTCGACTCTGTCAAAGAGGTAATTTTCCAGCTTTCCAACATGCTTTTTTGGCCTGTGGACTCCAACTTTCAGACTTTTTATTTTGGAGTCACTTCTAATTTGAGCTGCTTCTGTGGTCTTGAAATAGGTGTCCATTCGATCCCGATCTCTCTGGTTATAAGAATTCCCAGATGCAAGGAATGACATTACCTCATTTTCATTGTTAGAAATCAGTCTTGAGATCTTTTCACTATTCTCACTTGTTGATTTTATTTTTGTTTTTGCTTTTGGTTGCTTGGCAATTTTTGTGTTAAGTTGTATTGAGAAGTTAGTGTTTTTCAGACTTTTTTGAAAAGTGTTCTCCATGATTGGTTCAATTATTTTCACCAATTGTTCAGCTCCATCAACCAGTCTTTTTTTTTTTTTCTTTTTTCTTTTTTTTTTTTTCACCGGTCGCGGTATCTCAGTGGTTAGAGCGTTCGCTTCGTAACCGGGAGGTCGTGAGTTCGAGCCCCGCTCGTGCCATGGCCGCGTCAAACCTAAGACGAAAAATGGGTAGTGATTGTTCCTTCGTCAAACGCTCGGCATTTAGAAGTGAAAATCATGGGTCTTTCGGATATGACCTTAAAAACGGAGGTCCCGTGTCACGGTAGGCGTTGGCACGTTAAAGAACCCTCACTGCTACGGCCCTGAGCGCTAAGCATAGGTCTAAATTTGTGGAGCTTCGCCTACAGCTGGTGACGTCTCAATATGAGTGAAAAATTCTCGACGGGACGTAAAACAAACAATCACTTTTTTGATTTCTTGCGCCAGTTCAGTTGTTTTAGCAATGATATTTTTTGTACTCTCACTTACAAACGAATGCATGGACGCAACTTCAGGATTTTTGGTCTCGCACTTAACACATTTTAACAAAGTATGCATTTGTTTTTCTCTTTCTGGTAATTTTAACCAAAATTGTAAACTGAAAGTTTGAATAAATTGGCTTTTTTCTCCATTTCTGTTTCCATTTTTCCAGTAGTTGCTATTTGTTATATAATTTTGTAATCGTGGCAGATTTATGGAGAATGATTTGAATGATAAATACATTTTGGGGTACTTCTGCATGACATTTTGATAACATTCATACCTCGTAGCCACTGGTACAGTGTTGCTGAATTTACTTAGTTGTTGTTCACCTTATTTTCCTGTTGTACTTAATGAATTTGGATCCTGAGAATTTCTTGCAATGATAATTTTGATTACAAAAATTCATGGTCTTTTCAATATATAAATAACAGACAAATTTGTCAAGGTTATACTGCCATGATGGAAGTTAATCTCTAAATAAATTCTAAACTTTGAAATAAAATTTTGTAAATTTCTGTTATATTCAATACCCTTCCTTTTTATTCAAAAGTTAAATTTGCACTTTATTTTAAATTTTACCAATGGCTTATGTTTCACCTATCGATTTATATAGAAAATTTGCACCTATAAAATTATTGACTGCCCAAATCAATTCTTTGAAAATCAATTTATTGGCTTTCCTTAATCATGTCATGCTCTGGTAATTTTGTTTCAGTTAGTCGTGGAATAATTCTAATTGGAACATTTTGGTTTAGAGATTAAAATGAGATTTTACTGTCTATGTATATAGAAATATGTTTCTTATAAATTCCATTGAAATGCTCTTTTTATTTCATTAAAACTGAAACTGACAAACTTGTTTTGTTATGTATCGGTCACAGTTAATTCAAAGTGAAAATAATGTAGTTGAGGAAGGGGGGGGGGGTCACAATATATTTTCCGTTTGGGTGTAAATTGACTGTATTGATACAAGAAAACTGGAATGTATCCATCATTTATTGAATACTTTGGTGAAACAGGTACAAAAAATAATCGGCTGGATTAAAATGTATCTTGTCCATACGACAGTTCGAGAAGATGAGTCATTGGCCACGACTTAATTTGAGAAGTTCGTTCATGTTTTCTGTTTTATCCGCCCTAGTAATGGCAAGCTAATATCTGAGAAAGAAAAGCAGTATAATTTATTCATCAAATAGATAGCACTTTGTGGGATGAAAAAGGCAAATCGCGATATATTGTTTGAAACTCAATTTAAATATTACTCGCTCCGTGTAGATAAAGAGTTGTGTGCCCTTTAAGGATCTGAATCGCTGCTGCGTTTGAAAAGGGGGTTAAGTTAAAGGAAAATTTTATCGTTTCCTTATCCTTGATTTGATACTTCACACACAGTTTACGAAGGGTTCAATAAAATTGAAAAACGTTGATAGATCATTCAATTCGCCTTACGTTTTGGAATTCAGAACCGAAATGTAAGGGATGCCATCGGACACCCGTAAATCCGATACTTATTGTCAAAATTACGTATAGTGAAAGTTCAACTAACGAAACAGCTATGGTTTTCAGATTCAGAATATAATACTGTATCCATACAAATAAAAGACTGGAAACCAAAAGTGGGTTATGCCCTTTTAATGCCATATTTTTTGTGCGACCAAATAAAGTGTATATAAATACCAATATCACATGACAGACACGTGATGATACATATAGTAATGTGCTGTTGCATACCGGAGATCTTATGATCATTATCACATATACAGGAAAAAATCTGTAGTATCGTTAATTTAGCAAAAACAATGAGTAATTGGGGGGGGGGGGGGGTTAATGCATATTTATTGCATATTATTTCTATAGGAGCCCTTAACAGTCCTGCGAAGTGTTAAATATAAAGGATATCGCCCAGTTTCACCATATAATTTGGCGTGCTACTTTTGAAATTATGTGTTTTAAAAAACGTAAATAAACACGTTCAACAGTATCAATATTTTATAACCCCATTTTACATTCATAACATTCAACATATGTGCCTTAATTTGGTAGAAAGTCGCCTACCCACCGCAAAGTAATGGGGTGCTCTTAGAAGTATGAGTTTTTAATGCGGGCGTATGATGCTATTCCGCTGTCGTCCGTCTGCTCGTCCACCATCTTAACTTTGTCTTTGCAACTCCCCCTAAACACTTAGAAGGATTTTAATGAAACTTTTTACAAAGAAAGATCACAATGTGTAAGGGGAATGCTGTCTCAAAATATCTGAAGGAATTATGGCCTTTGGACTTGTATTTTTTGCGTCAATAGCATATACGGACTTACCATGTACCGGTTTAGCGGTGCTTATTTCTGAAACTACAATTTACTAAACTACCAGGCCTTGTTTAACTTGTTCTCAGGTTTGCTAATTTGTTAATGTATGATTTAACTCTCTCTCTCTCTCTCTCTCTCTCTCTCTCTCTCTCTCTCTCTCTCTCTCTCTCGTATGACTTAACTCGCTTTTACCTGAACACAGCTTAAGCTTGTCTCATTCTTTATTTTTACCGACCTATAGAAAAAGAACTGATCAACTTTGGGGAAAAATATTAACTGAAAATAAGAACAATATTGTTCCAAAGATGTTTCTCTCCTTCTTTACGTATGGGTTAATGTACTAGTATCGCTCCATTCCTTCAACGTAACAGAGCCGAGGCTCCAAAGGGGCGAGGCACATTGCTTTTAAGGAATGGAGTGATACGAGTACAATGACCCGCTTACAATCCAGTTTTAGTACGGAAACTTTTTAAAATTTTCTTTATAGTAGATACATGTTATCAATAATTAACTGTTATTCTTTACTCTCTGTTTTCGTCATATATAAGGTATGAGTCTCTGTTAAGATACTGTTTATAATCATTTTCACTTTTACCAACTGCTAGTGGTTCGGTGAGTAGAGCGTCTGTCTTTAAAGGCGTAACTAGCCTTGAAGTGTACATACTGTGACAAATCCAGTATAGGCCGGGGTCTGGCGGCGTCTTAAGGCCCCCAGTGGGTCTACGGCAAGGCCCTGGTGTGTTCCCAGAGGGCAAAGCCCCCGGAAGCTAATGGGTTTTGAGGCCTTTTAGGTTACATTTATGGGTTGTTCTAGGTACAGAATCATGCATAATAAAATGAAAAATTAACAATATTTTTTTTCTCAAGTTAATGTTTACATCAATGACAGTTACGCCACTGAAGGTCATATGAAGTGATTTCTAACGGTGGTATTCTACTTTATAAACATAAAGATAGACATGAATGAAAGTTATATAGCGTTTGATAAAGATTTATTGTCTTTGCATTGATAACAAATAAAGCTGTAAATTTGTACATAAAATCAATTTGTTACCCGCTTATCGTTCTTGATTCTGTGTGTTCCTGGCGTTACAACGACCCATCCATGTAAACAACGCAATGAAAATAGTGTATATTGTACACCGTATGCGTAAAGACATTTCGCACTAAATCAATGGATATGGACGAATTTCTGTTTTCTGACTAACTGCCAAATTTTCTGGTTCAACTATATTAGTTTGAATCAGCCACGAATAACGTTCTTCAACAGGGGGTGATCTTGAATAAGAGAGCTTGCAGACTTCAATACCTTTATGCTATCAATCACTGAATTTATTGTGTTTTAAATAGATTAAGTCTTATGAATTTGCGTACATTTTATTTATAATTGATCGTTTTAAAAAATGTCTAAAAACTGTAATGGTAATTCCATTTCCTTTTTGATACGAAAAACCACAAATGAAGTTGCGCTGAAATATTCTTGTACCACAATTTGTAGGCGTAGAGTATCCTAAATGTGGCAAATGCATCATCATGAATGCCATATGTTGTACTGGCGCACGGTTCTCCATAATCAGCTGGTATTTCCTCGTGCCCCCCCCCCCCCCCCCCCCCCCAAAAAAAAGTATATTTCACAAATCATTTTATTCAAATAATCGGAGGAAGGGGAGGGTGGCATAATTCTGTATTTTTATATATTAAAGGTTATTTCTAAAGATTGCTTGCGTTTAATTCTATTACATGTATTGTTTTTACTTCCTTACTTTACATTCCCGATGTTCAAATATTTCTAATAATAAAAGAGATAACATGATTATTGTTTTTGAATAAATATTACATTCAGTTATCAGTACTGATATCGTATACGGAATATAAGTTATACTTTCTGAATGATACCTCATGATTTTCTTATATTTGATACAGAATGAAAGGTTCATTTACAATTTTGATTTAACTATAATAAATTATAAATCTTATAACTTTGATAAAGTTAAAATAAACAAATAAAAGCCACATACTTACCATACATCTTCAACTCTCCTTAACTACATATACATATAGGAGGAACCCCATGGGGATCCGGGTTGTTAGAATAGATCCTCAGTACCCCTCGCTTGTCGTAAGAGGCGACTAAACGTGGCGGTCCTTCGGATGAGACCGCAAAAACCGAGGCCCTGTGTCACAGCAAGTGTTGCACGATAAAGACCCCTCCCTGCTCAAAGGCCATAAGCGCCAAGCATAACCTAAATTTGCAGCCTTTCACCGGCAATGGTGACGTCTCTTTATGAGTGAAAGATTCTCGAGCGAGGCGTTAAACAATATTTAATCAATCAATCAACATATAGGAGGAAAAGTGTTCACAAGCTTCTTGACATTCTTTTCCCCTTTTAGTTCCACTATAACTTTAAGGATATCCCGACAATGTACATAACAGCAAATGATAATGAAGTTGAATACAAAGTTTTAAGAAGTATTTCACATCCTCCACCCCTCTTAGATCCACTATAACTTTTAACTAAATTACTTGGATCCTCATGTCCCCGTAATATGCACATCTACAAATGGCAATAAAGTCCATCCAATAAGCCATATAGGAGGAGAAGCATTACAACCACCACTCCTCTTGTATCCACTATAACCTGTAGGAAAATACTTGGATCCTCAATTCCTGAAAATATGCACATCTATAGCATTCTACAAAGTTTAAATCTATCTTATAAGCCATGCAGAAGAAATGTTTACAAGATTTGTGACAGAGATGGAAAGTACAAAAACCAACGCTTTGCCCTGGAAGATAGGAGATATAATACAACAGCAAAACTGGTCCTAGCAAACTGTCAGAATTAAAACCTATATCTTTGTCATCTTGACAAGCTAAGGAACCTATTCCCCTTCCCTCTCCTACATACACTCATTTCATGTATTACACACCTCTATTCTGGAAACATCAATTTTTTTTTGTTATTAAACTGTGGTTGGCAGAGTATTAAACAGGAAAAGGTGAAGGCAATGTACCCCTGAAAAACGCAACTCCATCCACCCACCCCCCACCCCACCACCCCCTCTCTCTCTCTCCCCCCCTCTCTCTCTCTCTCTCTCTCTCTCTCTCTCTCTCTCTCTCTCTCTCCCTCCCTCTCTCTCTCTTCCACTACAAACAAAAGTAGATGTTACAATGTCAATCTTTTATCTACAAGTTACATCAGCATTTCATTGGGGGAAAAAGTTGTTGTGCTCCATTGAAAGATATCACTGATTCCTTCTGTGTCCAGTTTGGTTATAAACTCCTAAATGCCGAGCGTTTGGCGAAGGAACAATCACTACCTATTTTTCGTCTTAGGTTTGACGCGGCCGTGGCACGAGCGGGGCTCGAACTCACGACCTCCCGGTTACGAAGCGAACGCTCTAACCACTGACCTACCGCGACCGGTCATTCTGTTACATTTAGTGAACTGACACAGTTTGTTCCTAATGGGTTTTTTTCCAAATCCAGACTTCACCTTTGAAAACTACCTTTGCTAAACATTCATCACTCCATTGCATTGGAAACAAAGTTCTCATGGAAGTAACAGTACATTCAAATGGCATTGTACAGGTGATTGAGGGAGGAAAAACAATTAAATCATTAGCACATGTTCAGCTCAATTCACTAAACATAAATGCTCTATTTTGCATGTTGGATTATATCTGCTTTTGTGAGGGCCTACATGCAGATGCTGTGTACACTTCTTGCATGTAAGATGTATCGGAATCTTCAGCAACATAGATATTGATCAACTCAATTGCCTTGCATCATCACTTAGTGGATAAGGTATTAGGTTATTGAACCACAGATCCCGACTTCAAACAAGAATGGTCATTGGATGGAGGAATTCCTGGAGTCAATGAATATTCTGTCACTGCCTTTGAATGTGGCTTGCATATTTTGGGAGAGCAATTCTTTACCCATAGACCATCGATGTTTGTGCATCGTCCGACAGCAGCATCAAATGTAACAGAAATGTAGTTTCATGTTGTTAAAGTGGTTTTGATGGCCGTTATATCTGATATCTGATGATTTAGTGTGTTGAATATAATTTTTATGAATGCATTTTGCTGATAGTGAAATAATCATAATCTCCGTAAATTTAGAAAGATAAATTAAACACAATTCCGATTTTTAGAAAGGGAATATATGTCATTGAAATATATCCATTGAAAAGTCAGGTTTTTTGGTTTTTTTTGTAATTCATAATTATTTTATATCTTGTTAGGATGATGAAAGGTTACCTTCCACAGCTCAGGCAGATGCAATCAAGATTTTAAAAGAACTGAAAG
This sequence comes from Ostrea denselamellosa, assembly GCA_024699665.1. Taxonomy (NCBI): domain Eukaryota; kingdom Metazoa; phylum Mollusca; class Bivalvia; order Ostreida; family Ostreidae; genus Ostrea; species Ostrea denselamellosa. The sequence goes on along the minus strand of JAMZEH010000017.1, from coordinate 9,408,130 downwards.
TATCAACACCAATAACTGATGTTCAGGAAGTACTGAATACCGACATCAATCATTTAGAACAAAATCTTGGTCGGTTTGTGAAATTTCATGCTTTCTTATAAGAACGTTTTCAAAAATTGATAAAAAGCCATGGACCGGAACCATCGTATTATTTTATTATTATTACAAGGCATTTATATAGCGCATTATCTAACATTATAAATATTACTCTAAGCGCTTTACAACATACACAATTAATATATCGCCAAACATACATACAACATAGAGAAATTAAGAAAAGGACTAAATGGGGTATTCAAAATATTCAAAACGTCAAGCACCTGTGATAAGTGTATCGGTTTGTTTGATCATGAAATTTTACATTTAAAATCATAATTACAGTTCAATAGTAATTTTAATATATCTAACAATCACTGTAAATGAACTCTTAAATCATGAATTTGTTTATTGTTTTCCGCCACACCCAACAATTTTTCAGTTATCTGGTGGCGTCCAGTTTTTTGTAGGTGGAGGAGAGAACCCAGATACAATGTTTCCGGGGAGAGACCACCGACCTTCCGAAAGTAAACTGGCAAACTTTCTCACATATATCGGCGCGAGCGGGATTAGGTGAGAGGCCTTGTGATTTTGAGCATAATGCGCTAACCACTCGGCCACGGAGGCCCCTCCTGAATTTGAAATGTAAATACAGAATTCAACACTATAGGGAGATGTTTGCCCCCATTGTATTTTCCACTCTTTTGAGTTACCATGTACACAGTGTACATTGTAATTGCTCTACGTGTTTAATAATGACAAAAATGACATAAACTAATGAGGAACTAATTTTTTGTAAGTTCTGGTCTATACTAACATGTTAACGTGAACATTCTGCAAATACATTATACTCAAATAATGGGTACATGCAAGTGCTACAAATCTACTTTTTAGATTTTTAGATTTTGATTATTGAATTGTTGGTTCATTTGACTTTGAGTTTAGTTTCATGCAAAGTTGTTTGAATGGAAGAAGGGCTGTCCCACCAACCGCACTGGACTTTCTCCTGGCTGCATTACACTCATTGGAAACTAATCTTTGACATACGGTAATACTATATGTAGCATAGCAGTATTGTAAATAACTGGGGTTGGTTACAGCACTGTGATGAAGGCCTCTTTGTTGTGAAAAGATATTTTCAATGATGTCACTGTTGATATATCCTGGTTTAATTATGTATTTCAGGTCATCAATCACAAGGCTTGACAACTTCAGAAATGCCTGAAAGAGGATTCTCAAGTCTTCCCTCATCTCTGGTGACATTAAAAGCTTTGATGAGGATTCATTTTCCCACATCATGAAGAAGTTGAGCGAAGGGGAGAGCTGTAATAGTCAATCATCAGCAAGATCAGAGATGGAACGAGTATCATGAAAGAACTCTTGGTATGTTCAAGTAATTGGATTGGACCCTCACAATGACTTGCTGCAGAAGATCCAGCTCTTAGGCTTTCCTGGTATTGACGCATAAGATGAAGCATGTCGGCATTCAGACATTCCTCAGCTGGATGGTTCCTCATCTTGTCAGCCTGACATGGATACAGATGTTGATGGAACAATTTATTGTGGATGGAAAGTCCATGTTTTCTATCCCATTCATTTTCATCTATGCAACTCTTCCAGGTAATATCATGGTCATTTATCATCAAATGTTTAGTGTACCATTTGCATGTTCGACTGCTTAAGATATTGTTCCTTATCTTTTTGAACAGATGTGATGGATCTGCGAGAAATATTACGGAATGGATACTGCAGAAAGGATTGAGAGCTGCCATGTCGGTAGTAGATTTAGAAAAATGCATATTTATGAATGAACCGTTATTTGATGCTCCATCCAAGGAAGTGAAAACCCCATTTTTCCAGTGCTTGGACAACGTCCAAAAAAAATATATCTGTTGAGCATTAGCTTGGGCCACTAAAAACCTGGATCCTGTCAATCCATGGAAAATAAACTGGATTACATGATTAGCCAATTGGTGTGTAGAAGATTGAAGCCTGTTTCCCTCAACTCCAAGATCTGGAATTCAACTAAAATCCTTTGCCCTCCTCGTTTGGATATCTGGATATCTTCCTGTATGGACATCTCGTCAAGAACAAGACCTCCATAAAATTCCTTATTTGCTAATCCATCATGATCTTCTTGCATCCTCATTCATCTGAATACATCTTCAATTATGAGAGGGCATTGGAAAACTGAGTTCTTGTATCTTGAAAAAGTTTGAATGTAGGTAGAAGCAGCTTCCCAGAAGAGATCAGATCCTCATAGGCCTTGGGACTTCATGTCCATATGGAGAGGGCTAACTAGATGATATCAAAATCCCAATACCAGTGACATTTGAATTTTGTAATTGGGACAGTTAGCTGTCCTTCACTAAGATATGGTGCTTTTCTCTGAAGGTACCGAATGGTGTCCTCTGGCGAAGACTTTGGAATACCTGAAGATGGCAAAGTGTCTTGTAATTCTTTCATTATACTAATAGAGAAACTTTGACAACTCTGATATGTCTTATTACCTATTTTGAAATTTAATGAAATAGCTTTTAGCAATCTAGAGAATATGCAGTGTTTTGTTGTTTTTTGAACGATCGTATTCTCCTTGTTTTAAGAATGCACAGCATCTGTATATAGGCCCTCACAAAAGCAGATATAATCCAACATGCAAAATAGAGCATTCATGTTTAGTGAATTGAGCTGAACATGTGCTAATGTTTTAATTGTTGTTCCTCCTTCAATCACTTGTGCAATGCCATCTGAATGTACTGTTACTTCCATGAGAACTTTGTGTCCAATGCAATGGAGTGATGAATGTTTAGCAAAGGTAGTTTTCAAAGGGGAAGTCTGGATTTGGAAAAACAAACCACTAGGAACAAACTGTGTCAGTTCACTAAATGTAACAGAATGTCCTATTGTATTCCTAGGAGTTATGCCTTTGTATACAAATGCCTTTGGGCTCAGCCTTCAGACATTCGTACTCTTTCCCGACATGCTCCATGAAAAGTTCTAGAAACTAATCTTTCGACTAAAAGAGGGGTGGGGGTGGGGGGGGGGGGTGGATGGAGTTGAGTTTTTCAGGGGTACATTGCCTTCACCTTTTCCTGTTTAATACTCTGCCAACCACAGTTTAATAACAAAATAATACTGATGTGTCCAGAATAAAGATGTGTAATACATGAAATGAGTGTATGTAGGAGAGGGAAGAGAATAGGTTCCTTAGCTTGTCAAGATGACAAAGATATAGGTTTTAATTCTGACAGTTTGCTAGGACCAGTTTTGCTGTGGTATTATATCTCCAATTTTCCAGGGCAAAGCGTTGTTTTTGTCCTTTCCATCTCTGACACAAAGTCTTGTGAACATTTCTCCTGCATGGCTTATAGGATAGATTTAAACTTTGTACAATGCTATAGATGTGCATATTTTCAGGACTTGATGATCCAAGTGTTTTCCTACAGGTTATAGTGGATCCAAGAGGAGTGGTTGATGTAATGCTTCTCCTCCTATATGGCTTATTGGATGGACTTTATTGCCATTTGTAGATGTGCATATTACGGGGACATGAGGATCCAAGTAATTTAGTTAAAAGTTATAGTGGATCTACGAGGGGTGGAGGATGTAAAATACTTCTTAGAACTTTGCATTCTACTTCATTGTCATTTGCAGTTTTGCACATTGTCGGGATATCCTTAAAGTTATAGTGGAACTAAAAGGGGAAAAGAATGTCAAGAAGCTTGTGAACACTTTTCCTCCTATATGTTGATTGATTGATTAAATATTGTTTAAAGTCACGCTCAAGAATCTTTCACTCATATGGAGATGTCACCATTGCCGGTGAAGGGCTGCAAATTTAGGCCTATGTTCGGCGCTCATGGCCTTTGAGCAGGGAGGGATCTTTTACGTGCCGCACCTGCTATGACACGAGACCCCGGCTTTTACGGTCTCATCGGAAGGAACGCCCCATTTAGTCGCCTCTTACGACAAGCTAGGGGTGCTGAGGATCTATTCTAACAACACGGATCCCCACGGGGCCTGTCCTTTTGTCGAACCCCAGTTTTTAGTTTTTAAATACAAGATGTGTGGAATGGTCTTTTCCCATACAGCAGACATAAAGGCATGTTGCCCTACATCCCTGTACAGATCATTTGGGACAGAAGGTAGTTGGAAAAAGTCCTCAAAGCGTACAATGTGCAATCTATCAAACATTCATTAGTATAAAATTGGTTATGACTTAATTCATCAATAGAGCAATTATTCGTATAAAGATTTACTCTTATAACATAGTACCTGATGCAGGGTGATATTGTCTCTTTGAATTTTAAAATGAACAAGGTTCCTGTAAGACCGTAGCTTTCACCTGCGTGAACAATTACAAGGGACCAAGCAACACTCTCACCCTCCGACTCCATATATCCATCCTACCCCCACAATTTAAAATTTTTTTTTGGTTTATAAAATCCATGTTAATTATCATGTATGTTCCAGATATGTCAGTAATTTAAACCTCTTTATGTTTTCACCGATCATGGCAGCTCAGTGGTAGAGTGTTTGCTTCATAACTGTGAAGTTGTGAGTTTGAGTCCTACTTGTACCATGGCTGCATCAAACCTAAGATGTAAAAATAAGTTGTGATTGCACTTTCAGCTAATGTTCTGCATTCTGAAGTGACAATAACGGGTCTTTATGACTTAAACATAACAACGAAGGTCCCTTGGTCTTGCCATAGGCATTAGCATGTTAAAGATCCCTCACTGCTATGACCTTGAGCACTAAACATAGGTTTAAATTTGTGGTACTTTACCTACAAATTATGACATCTCAATATGAGTGAAATATTCTTGACAGGATGTACAGCAACAAACAAACAACCTTATCATTGTTTGAATCATTATAAATGCTGCAAAAATTCGGCGTAATGCAATCTTTACTTATTGAATCCATCTATTTCTCCAGTTCAGTTAAAAAACAATTACCTAACTCACCTGACTGCAAAATATTTTAATATTTTTTTAAGGATGATCCACTTTGATATAATGGGGGTGATTGCAAGTCATATATTTTATACATCTCTCCATGCAAAATTTTCTACTCTTTATATCACCTTCAGCCCACCAAAGTTGAAGGTGGGTCACGCACCATTCGACATACGAACTTCAGCTACAATAAACTGATAAAATGTATAATTCATTGTATAACATGTATAAGGCATTGATCAAACTGGAAATCACCTTTCTACATGTACTGACAAACCAGACAAATGATTCCGGAATGATCATAGCATGTGTTTAAGGGAATCACATCGGTAATTATTTTCATATATATTACTATGGGGAAAACCCCAATAAAAATCAAATTGCAAAATTGATGCCATATAACACAGTTAGAAATGTTCTATGTTACCTGTCTCATCTGCTGACACTAGCAAAACAACACACTAAACAGAATTTTATCAAATTTTTTATATGACCTCCGTTTTTAAGGTCATATCCGAAAGACCCGTGATTCTCACTTCTGAATGCCGAGCGTATGGCGAAGGAGCAATCACTGCCTATTTTGCGTCTTACGTTTGACGCAGCCATGGCACGAGCTGAGCTCGAACTCACGACCTTCCGGTTACGAAGCGAACGCTCTGACCACTGAGCTAACTCATTTTAAAAAATCCAGAAAATAACACAAGATACGCATATCTCGAGATAAAAGTGGAATAAAAGAGTTGTTTTCGGCAATTTGCCTTTAAAGTTATAAATACTTTTCTATGTATAAAATTATATATATGCTATATCGCATCAAAAATTATTTACACAGTATAAAGTTGTCTGAGATGCGTCTATTTAGAGAAAGCGGAGTAGGAAGGGTTTGAGTAATCCAATTTATAAAGGCTTTTCTTTTTACAAAATTACAATTACTATTTTGAAAAATGTTTCACATATTTATACAGTTTTCAGCAAAATTGTATCAATGATTATTTTAATTGCATGACATCACAATAGATGCGTTTATTTAGAAACGAAAATAGAGTAGTATATTTGTTTTCGGTCATTCGCCCTTCACTTTATTTACTGATTATTTCTTAGTCCAAAATGTTATTATTTTAAGAAATACGTAACACTTTTACAAATTTTATGCTGTATCGCATAAGAAATTATTTAAACGTTATGAAACAGTAAACATGGTAAAAGATACCGTATATTTAGAGATTAGATCGGAATAGGAAATTTGGTTTTGGTAATTCTCTGATTACTACGGCATCAATTTATACAATATTTATCTTGAAATGTTACCTAATGCTTTAAAAAAAATACAAAAGTATATTAATATCTACATACATTGTTTTTGATAATTCGCAATTTACTACGTTTCCTCTTATCACATGAATATGGCCTATTTTTATACAAATATGCTGTCCACTTATATAAAATCTTTTTTTTTTTTTCTATTCTATTCTTTTTTTTTCTTTTTTTTTCTTTTCTTTTTTATGAGAAGTTAACCGAAGCATGACATTATATCAGGTAATATTTGACATTATATATATATCAATAAATAAAAAAACACCCACTTTTTTTGTTGTTGTTATTTTAAGAGTTGTTTTCAGTAATTCGTTCTTGACCGCGTTTCCTCTGACGTCGTATGCGCATTCCATAAAATCACATATTCATATCATATTCGCTAATATTTTATACGGCCTTTTCTCTCCGAAGAGTCAGGTAATATATAAAATTAAAGGACAACAATGAAAATATCATTTTTATCTGTAAATCTGTGATTTTAGAGTCGTTTTCGGGAATTCGTCCTTTATGTCGGGCACCGTTTCTTCATTCATTTGGCTTTTACATTTTCAAAAAATTTATAATCTGCAATCGTTCGACTCCTCTGTACCTACTTAAACAATATATATACAAACAAATTGTATTCGACCCCTATACTTATGTGTTTTCGGTAGTTTTCGGTAGTTTTTCTGGTTTTCGGTCATTCGCCCTACCTGTCACTGAGTCCAGCGCAATGGTCAACAGTTATCGCCTCATCTCTTAAAGTGCGTGCAACAATTCCATTGCTGGCGCTCACGGCAATATCCTTATTAGGTCTACTACTTCGGAGAATATATTTTATCAGAAAAGACTTTCCCTTGTCAGCTTGTCGTAAAACCACAAAATTGTGTCCGTTTTTAATTGTCTGCAGGGCTGCACATTAACCTCCGTTCACCGCCATTTTTGTTTTTTCCCGCACAAGCGTCAAATGGTACTAGATCAACAAGGGAAAACTCATTTGCATATTAATGTCAACTTCCGTCCTCGTATACCGATTTTTCGCATTAGATAAGCAGTAGACGATGTTTCACGGTTGATTATAACCGATGAAAGCATTTTATTTCCAGTTCACCATGACGATGCGAGATATGAGGCATTGGCGGAGTTGTTACTAGACGGAAGGGGTTTAATTTCAGTGTTAAGTTGAACTTTTCGCCAAAATTGCAAGCGATGCAGCTGGTAAAAAAAGAAAACCAAGATGACGGCGTGGTATACCTTGTGAATAGTTTGTTTACAGGATGATATTTTTTTATTATAGACATTCAAAACGTCAAGCGCCTGTGGCCAAACAACTTTGATGAGAACAGAGCAATACAGGAAGCTACGGCAACTTGGAATACCTCTAACTACAATGTCACAGCCTGGGACCTGAGCGAAGGAATCCTCGACAACAGTTACTATACAACACGAACAAAAGTTCTTTTCATGATATTCACATTGAAAAACTTCCTTTGAAGTCAACGAGAATCTTAACAGTCATCACGGTGGTAACGGTGTTTTTGGTGTAGATGGCAATATATTGACAATTCTAACAATATGTCGCATTAAAAATCAACTCATGTTCTGAGTATGGCAATGAATAGTCAACTTAAGTTCTGGGTATGACATTGGACAGTCAAGTTAAGTTCTGGGTATGGCAATGGATAGTCAACTTAAGTTCTGGGTATGACAATGGACAGTCAACTTAAGTACTGGGTATGACAATGGATAGTCAACTTAAGTTCTGGGTATGGCAATGGATAGTCAACTTAAGTGCTGGGTATGACAATGGATAGTCAACTTAAGTTCTGGGTATGACAATGGATAGTCAACTTAAGTGCTGGGTATGACAATGGATAGTCAACTTAAGTGCTGGGTATGACAATGGATAGTCAACTTAAGTGCTGGATATGACAATGGATAGTCAACTTAAGTGCTGGGTATGACAATGGATAGTCAACTTAAGTTCTGGGTATGACAATGGATAGTCAACTTAAGTTCTGGATATGACAATGGATAGTCAACTTAAGTGCTGGGTATGACAATTGAATGATGACGTTAAGTTCTGGGTACGATAACTGATTGTCATCTTACGCCGAAAGTCCATATCTCTTTACAAAAGGCAGACAGAAGCTCCATGAAATGAGAATATAGATGTATGCACTTAACTAAGCTGGGCACATTAACCCTTTGATTTTCTTTTATTATCAGTACATGTATCTTTATTTATTGTTCTGTAGTTTGGGAAGGAAATAACACAACGCAATATGGGAAATATTAATTCATGATAACCCTACCATAATTAAGATAACTTGCTATTGAAATGAGGTTTGTCCACTTTGAAAAGCAAAAGTGGTAACTAAGTCTTTAGAATTTTGAACAATAAAACCATAACATATACTATAAATGGTTTACAAATACAATTCACCTTCAAACGGTAAGAGCAACTAAACATGGATTACAGTCTCTCACTTCCACATAACATTTTAGATAAACCAAGTTAACAACTAAGAAGATTATCTGTAAATTCACTCCTGCAAATCTACCCCCCCCCCCCCCCCTTATATCTCATTGCTGTGGGTAAATTGAGTCATGTGATTTATACCGGTAAAAACAGTATTACGAGTTTCGATACCGGTACTACATCTAGAAACGTGTAGCGTTCACCCATCCAAGAGCTGATCACGCTCGCTTCCTTAACTTGTGTGGTCAAAAGAAATACTCTAACAGGCCCCGCCGCCACCAACATGCCTCAACTAATTCCTCAGCCTCATCTCTGAGGATTGCCCTCAAATCTCTAACTTCACCCTTACGTCAGGGTCACCGCATAAATCTGAGGTTTCCTCAAGTGGAAATCATTGAGGACATCGTTAAATATTTAGGGATAGCTTCATAGCAATCTTAACGTCTTCCTCAAGCTACGTCAATATGGCAAATAGACGTCGCAGACGACGCAGGTTTCAGAGGTATCATAATCAACCATCTAAAAGGGTAACTGGGGTCGACTGAACCCATTAGAGGCCTACTCGGACGATGAGTTTTTTGAACGGTATAGATTTCGGCTGGGATCAGTTGTATATATACTGGATTTGATAAGTGAAGCTTTGTTATACAGCGTAAAAGACGATGCCTTACCGCCACTCTTGCAGCTCTTTGTATGTCTCCGGTTCTTTGCGACTGGAGCATACCACAAACTTATAGGTGATAGCATGAATGTATCCGAGTCCACCATCGGCAGATCCTGTAGATCAAACACAAATGCCATCCTTGGAGTTCGACAACAATTTATTGCATTTTCCAGAGACGAACCAGCACGAAAATCTAATGACCTTTGTAGGACATGAAAATTCAGTAGATTTATCTTGCCTACAAAATAAGTTTGGTATTATATTGTGAATTGCTTATTCTTACTTACTTAAGGTTTAAAATACATACTGTTTACAATATTATAATGATTAATATTAGTAAAATATTTATTTCATTGGACAGCCAAGTCTAAGAAATTTTGTATTGTAGAACTGGGGGTATAAAATAAGTACTAACGGAGTCACGTCTGTGTTTATTATTGTAACAGAAAATAAAATTTGCAAAGTGTGTACTTGTAATGATCTCGGAATGAATTTCATAATTTGTTTAAATGTGCATACATAAATATGTCCATAAAGAATTTAAGAATTGTGTCCTTGTTTTTACCAAATTGTCAATCAAACTCAAATTTGTAAAATTCGAAACGCTATATTTCATTGTACCAAACAAGAATCAACTGTAAAATTTGCAAATGTTTAGATATGATAACTGGGTTAATCGACCAATGCTATTTTATCACATTCATACAGTCATCAAAAGTACCAAAACTTAACACCGACGTCTTTGCAAACATTCGAGTGAAATTGCTTTTTGTTCATAGGTAAAAGGTTTATTATTTTCAATGAGACGTGTCTCCATTTCCTACAGTTACACATTTGCATCAGCTTAAATACGGCTGTTTGTTTGACCTCTCTTCAACTGAGCTCCGCCCCTACTTCTGCGGTCCCGCGAGATCCTATCGCGTATAGTAAAAGGAAAGTCCCACTGAAATACTACCCTTGCCTTTGATAATTAATAAAGAGCATACAAACAGAGGTCGATTTTTAATCTCGTTAACTGTTCCCTAAATATCACTTACTCTGTCTGTCACTGCCATCATCTGGCTGTTGATGAAGGAAACCTGGCTATTAAGTGGGTATTGCCGTGTGTTAATGACTAATATCGTTCACACAAATGAGTACACTAAATGGTTATCGGACGACCCCCTCCCCCTTTTACCCCAGAAGCAAATTTCAAAGTAGAAGTATGTATTGTAGGGGGAATGATGAAATTTTGGTTAAAAATGAAGAGGGTGGCCATTGATGTTTAGAGATGTTTTCAAATATTCAAATGTTGCCTTATATTTACGTTTCACTTGGTGAACTGAAATAATGCAATTTTTCATATCTGTGTAATGAATGTAAAGTATCATTGGCGATCGAATCAGCTGATGATTGCAAAATGATGAAATGTCCATAATGCATACTGAAAAATTCTAACTGATATGCTATTACCCGTCTTGAGCAGTACCAATATTGTGAAATTCATGGCCCTTGGGGTCAGGGGTTGACGATTTAAGGTGGGGCTAAATAGATGATATCACTTAGTGAAATATTGACGGTGGATAAAGTCTCTGATAATCTATATTCTACACCTGAACATTTAGCTCATTCAGTTATGGCATCTGCTCCAACGTCACAAAGCGATGCTGCATACAGAAAGTTTCTAGTCTAAACTACTGAACACACTTAGTACATAATAAAAATGAGTTATGGACCTGTGTGTTCTCATATATAGCAAAGATGTAAAAATTACAAACCATGAATCCCAAGGAAGATCATATTATTTTGAAAATTTAAAGATAAATATCTTGCACAGGCTTATTATGTTCCCCAACGAAGGTTGAGAAGATATTGGTTTTACTCTGGTTTTTCTTCTTATTATTTTTTCTTTCTTCTTGGGACTTTTTTGTCCACGAGTGTTGTCAGAAACTACTCATGGGATCAATATGAAACCAATATAGGATGATAGTGTAGCATATGTAGATGTGCGGAACGAACGTCATTTAGTCTGAAAACGACTGCATGTGCATGCACGTGCATAGGAGGTTTTATTTGCAAATTTTGTGAATTGCAGTAACTTTTTTTGTTTTTCAGTGAAATCGTTTGATATTTAGGTTTTAGGTATACCTTGAGCCCCTTTAGCATTTTCAGTGGTCACAATTATGATTCTGCACGTGCATGCAATTGTACTTTGTTTCATTGGATAATACAAAAATGTATATATCTCTGTTGGTATTGATGGGAATGACGTCATATTGACAGTATCAGTAGACATTTCCAGTATCTACAGATTGATGATATAAAATTAGCAAACGTGAATGCGCGTGAACATGCATCGTCTTTTGAAGTTTCAATTCTTTGAATGATCATAGCTTTCGTCCTGTTTGTTAAAATCATTTGAAACTTAGTTTCTGAATGTAGGATGGTATTCTTAATGCATATGTATAGTAAAATGACTTTTACGACTTTTTGTGATTGGCCGATTTTCAAATCGCCATAGCTTCCCTATAAATAGTGCAAACGACATCAAATTTATACTGTATGTATATCTTTCAAATGCCTATCGAATGAAATCAACAAAAATTTTGAGTCTTACTCGCGTGCACATAGATGCACGTGCATTGATTTTCCGTCATTTTTGGGGTAGTAAAATGGCCATAACTTTCGAATTAAAAGTTAAATTGAGCTGAGATTTTATTTTCTGGCGTTTGGTTTAAATGCCTTTGAATGGTGTGAACAAAAAATCCATTGTCGAATTCGCGTGCGTGTGAGCGCGCGTGATTTCATATTTGACGTCTAAAATCATGTATCGGTCCATAACATTTTCAGATTTAAATGAATGGTTTTGAAATTGATGTTGCAGATATGTATTGGGACTCCCTACTCAACGGTCGTGTCAAAATCACCTCCCCGCACGTGCATGCACGTGAACTAATCTCTAATTGGACGATCACCTCCCTGCACGTGCATACACATGCACTAATTTCTGGTTGGACGATATTCAATTCGCCACAACTTTCTTACAAAAGATGTAAACGGCATAGAATTTATCTTGTAAGTATATCTATCAAAGGCTTATCGAATGACATCAACATCAATGCCGTGTTTTACTCCCGTGCACGTATATGCACGTACATTTATTTTCTTTCATTTTTGGGTACTAGAATAGCCACAACCTTCATATTAATAGTTATATTGAAGTGGAATTTTAGTTGTGGGTTTATTATTCAAATGCCAATTGACTGGTGTCAACAAAAATTCTTTCGTGGAATGCGTGTGTGCATGAATGCGCGTGCATTGTCATTTTTTACGTTTAAATTCAAGTATCGGTCTATAGCATTGTTGGATTTCAATGAATTGTATTGAAATTTATGTTGCAGATATATATTGGTACGTTCTACTCAATGGTGTTATCCAAATGATTCCCCCGCACTCTCATGTACGTGAGATAAATTCTGATTAGATAATTTTGAAATAGGCGTAACTCCCCCCCCCCCTTTTTTTTTGGGGGGGGGGGTATAAATGAAGCAATCAATATGAAATTATGTAGAAGGTGTATCGTTGAAATGTCTATTAAATGACATCAACAATAATAATGCCGTGTCCTACTCATGTGCGTGTCTGCACGTGCATTGTTTTCGGTCTTTGTAATTTCAATTCGCTGTAAGAGCGTTTTATTGAAATATTTGAAATTGATCTTGTGATATATTTCGACTAGTAATATATTGACATGGTTAAATTACTGTAAACGCTGTAAACTAGTTATGTATTAGGTAGGGCTGGGTAGTCTGTGTATATTTCTTACTGCGATATATTGCAGTAATTTGAACTGTATTGCGATATGTATTGCAATATTTTCAATGAAATGATTATTTTTACACTAAGTTAGAAAATATATGAGCCCGTCATGTACCTCAATTATCAGCTGATTCGACACTATTTGTTTTCGGCAATATGATACAAGGTTACAATAATGTACTTGATATATTATTATGATATAATAATCGATCAATAGATAGAATTTTAGCTACATCAAGTTCGCCTGATGCATTTTACATTTATCATGCACTTTGGTTTGACTGTACGTTTCTAAATCCAGGACGCGAGTTTCCTCAAATCGCTATCCTTTATGCGCCGTAGTGTCTAAGTATGTAATATTTAATATTAACATTAATTAATATTTTTTTCAAGCCGGGAATAAATCATTTAGTGAGTAGAATCGCTTTGTAAATAAAATTGCACTTTTTTTCTCCCTGTGACATATAATAAAAAGGTCACCGTCACCATGACGCCCATTAGAGGCGCATCCAGGATTTACAGGGGGGGGGGGGGGGGGGCAGATGTGAACCGTCAAGTATTAACCAAGTTTAATGATTAAGTCATTTGGGGTGCCATATCTGGAGGTTTACTCATATTCTTTTGTAAACTTGTGGTGAAAAAGGGGGAGTGGGAAGGGGAAGTGGCACCCTCTAAATCTGCCACTGCTCCTGGTGGGAAAAAAGTGCCAATTCATTTGACTAACCTTTGGCCCTCTTATTAATTCACTATATTAATAACAGATCGCAAACATTTCAAAGTTCATTTTCATGTACTGATAAATAAGACAAGAATTATATAGGGTCCCGTTGCTTTCAAATGTCATGTTTGCACTTGTGTGCAACACATAATGGTCTGTCATAAATGACAACTTTCATATAAACAAACTCCTACCAAGGTAATTTTCCTTGGTCATTTCTCGATTTTGTGCGATAGTTTTTCATCCTGACAATTTATTCAAATTCCTATAATATTTTATATTTCGCCCTCAATATTAGCCAATGACGCAACACCTATCCGTTTATATCTCGGCTCCAACTTAAACTGTGTCCGGGTTACGCATCACAGGTTAGCTAACCTCATTCCTGTGCTACGTTTTGCGATTTGGATTTTAGGAATCGCGAGTTTTTACGGTCAACGACATTTTTACTAACGAACTGCACTACACTGAATTATTGATCTTATTACGTAGCCCTAATATTTAGACGCTCTACGGATTGATGTTCTGATAACCACTTGTACCGAATAAACTAACACCACTTCCTACTTGGGGGATTGTTTGGGGAACATCTGTAACGGTTCCCGTTACAACGAGTACTAGTTATTGTTATTATTATTATTTCTTTCTTCTTGGGACTCTTTTGTCCACGAGTGTTCTCAGAAACTACTCATGGGATCAATATGAACCCAATATAGGATAATCAGATCTAGATGTGCGGAACGAATGCCATTTTGTCTGAAAATGTCTGCATGTGCATGCACGTGCATTGGATGTTTTGTTTACAAATATTTGAATGGTCGTACCTTTTTTGTTTTTTAATGTAATCGTTTCATATTTATATTGCAAGTATGTCTTGAGCCACTTCATCGATGACTTTGGTCAAAATCACTATTCTGCACGTGCATGCCCGTGTGCTAAATTCTGACTGGCTGATATTGAAATCGCCATAACTTTCTTATAAATGATATAAAGGATATGAAATTGATATTGTAAGTGCATCTATCAAATGCCCATCGAATTTTTGTGTGTGTGACATCAACATCGATGTGGTGTCTTACTCAGGTGCATTGCTTTTCTTTGATTTTTGGGTACTAAAATGGCCATAACCTTCGAATTAAAAGTTATATTGAAGTGAAATCCTAGTTATGGGTTTATAATTCAAATGCATATTGAATGTTGTGAATAAAAATGCATACGTTGAATTGGCGTGTGCGTGAGTGCGCGTGCATTGTCATTTTTCATGTCTAAACAAATATAGTGTATAACATTGTTGTCTTTCAATGAATTATATTGAAATTTGTGCTGCAGATGTTGAGACTCCTACTCATTGGTGTTGCCAAAATCAAATCACCGCACGCGCATGCACGTGCACTCCAATTTGATTGGCTAGTATTTAAATACATATATGTCGCTCATAAACATGGTATATTCAATGGTATTCAGATGATATCCAATAATCTTACAATTTAGGCTTTAGTAGTGCAGATATTCACTCACATGCGCGTGTATGCACCTGCATTGTTTCGGGTGTTTCTAATTTCTACTCGCTGTTAGTTTCTCAGTTTTGAAAATGGTGTTGTAGTTGTATATTTAGACTTTTAACATATTGACATGTGTAAGTTACTAATCAACGTGCATGCACGTGCACTGAATTTTGATGGGTGATTCATTAAATGTCTATAATTAATTTGTTTAACTACGAAATGGAGTGAACGTTATAAAATAGCTATATATTTAGATGTTATACGGTTTCATTGAGTCTAAATCTCCTAAAACAACTGACACCACTTCCTACTTGGGGGGGGGGGGGGGGGGGGGGCGGCAGGTATAACGGTCCCTGTTACAATGAGTACTAGTTGTCATTGCAGTCTATCAAAATGGTGCATGACAAAGGATACCTGTTTCATAAAAGTTTAAAATTCTATCAGAACAAAGCTAATCTAGATCATCTCTCTGCATTACATCAACGATATCCGCCCTGCCCCCTCCCACCCCCTTACTCTCGGTACCTTTAATGTTGATTATTCATGTATACACCACACAAGAATCGAAATAAAATAGATCAGAAAAAACTTCCGCTGTTCAGCATCGTTTGGAATCATATTGCAAAATGTAACTCTTGTATTGAATATGGGTGATTACAAACCCACACTGTCTTTTCCTTGCTGATGTCGATATCGATAGTGGAGACGAGTTGTGAGTTGTAACTACACCTTGTGAATATAGAGGGGTATAATAGCTGTGTAGCAGACATAGGGAGGCGATATATTTAGCTCAAATGTCGTTACTAAAAACCAACCACATGTTTGATTGTGTGTTGTTATATATTTCATTTTCATGTAAAGACAGTGAGGTGCCACACACTTTTACCGACTACGTAATTTAGAAGCAGGGCGTTTACGACCCTAACACAGGCCCAAACTCGATATACAGGACTTGACCCCGACCAAGGTCATTTTTTTGAAGGTTAAACAGTAAAAGAAAGCATATCTCTGGACTACAACTTTATAAAATCAAGATGATTGATAAAAAATTATTCTGTTACGAGGGGAGTTAGAAGAATGGAACTTCATTAACTACACAAGTTAAAAAAGAAAAAAAGAAAAAGAAACACGGTGACGTGACATTTCTTCCCAAGAAGTTGAACAACTCGTGAAACCAACAACATGCAGTAAGTTTTTATCGTTTGATACCTTGGGCCAAATGAGCATGAAGGCAATAATAATAAGGCAAACATTAGACGAAGACAATGGCGATGATGATGACGTCTGTGATTATGTATGCTTCGTCTCATTGTATCAGAAATACTCTGAAGTAATTCATTCGGAATCATTATGGTTATATACATTGGCCCCCGTGATCACAAGTTTGGAATGTCGTTCTATTCATCACTGTGCCTATATGTGAATTTTGTAACGGTGCAGTGGAAAAGTGTTAATCTCAGTGATCATGTCAAATTAAAGACACCTAGTAGCAAAGTTATTTCTAACACTTTCAAAGTAAAAGGAAGAATTTTTATTTATTTTTTTTATATTTTTTTTTTGTTTCAATCAATTTATTCACTCAAACACAATATATAAGTGGTACAGGAGGAACAATACAAAAGTAATACTTACAATATTATCCATTTTTCATTCACTGTGACAATGCTTTGTTCACACCATATATTTGAAAAACCACATGTATCTAAAATTCTGTTGATAAAAGCAATCCCTGGATTTTTAAATACCCCATTACTATACTGTAAATATAAATATTTGTAAAGAATATGTACAATTTTATTTTCGTTGTCAGGCGTTAGTCTGGCCCAGTAAGAAATCATTTATACACATAGCCTCTCACCTCTGTCGGCGCGTGTTCGAATCTCAGCCGCGGCGTTATGTGAGCAAGTTTGCCAGTTTACTTGCGGAGGGTCGGTGGTCTCTTCCCAGGTACATTGTATCTGGGTTCTCTCCTCCACCAACAAAAACTGGACGCCACCAGATAACTGAAAAATTGTTGAGTGTGGCGGAAAGCAATCAATAATCAATCAATCAATCATTCATACACATAAACATGTACGAAGGCTGCTCGAAAATTATTGAGACATTCTGTTTATTTTCCTTTCAAATTGACGTTTTTGGATAAAACTTTTGTTCCAAGTTAATCTAGATTTCATAGTACGCTGACAAACAGTTGTATCTGAGCCCTGATGTAATGGCGACATAAAAGTAACTACTTTGCAATCTTTCCATTGGACAAAAACAAATTCATCAACTCTGTGCCATCTAAAATCACCTCTAGTGGCTATTCTTTCCCACATCTTAACATTTTTAAGCTCATCAGGTATGGACATACTATTTGATTTCAAGACACCAATAAGGTAAACTTTCCTTGCAAGCAATTCTTTGCCTAGAGCTAAAGATGTGTAAAAACAATCAGTAAACAACCTATATCCTTGATCAAAAAGAGGTTTACATAATGTAAAAGCAACATTAAATCCAATACCCTTTGTCTTATCTGTAAAAATAGTGTTCTTTTTACCAAGATACACAAAAAAGTTATATGTATAGCCAGACATATTACATGCAACAACCCACAGCTTTATTCCAAAGCGAACAGGTTTGTCCTTGATGAACTGACGGATACCCGAGAACTTATGCTTGGAGGCGACCATTCTTTCATCTACCGCTATTTCCCTGTGAGGCTGGTACAGTTCTTTGGATTTCTCTCGAACATGATCAACCAAGGACTGGATGCGAGTTAACTTCTCAGTTGATAAAAAGAAAACTTTGCTTTTTAAACAAAAGGATATCGTTGTAAAAATTTTGCCAAAAACATAAACATGTAAAATGTGAGGTATTACTCATCCACAAGCTCTTGCCATTAAAAGTTTTTCTTTTGATCATAGACAGACAAAAAGACATAGCAAAAACTATACGCAATTAATTATATACATGAACATAAAAGATGTGCCCTTGGAGACTGATAAATTTACTGCTATAGGATACATGGAAATGTCCAGCTATTCACATAATTCGGTCACATGCAGTTTCAGTAGTTAAACATCTTATTAAAAAAATGTGAAATATGACAAAAGTAAAAACCTTTGTTGATATCAGCTGGTGGGGTTACTTGTAGGAAGGACAAAATGGCCTGGAATCTATTTCTTGACATAATCCCTGGTACTGGGTTGTTCCGATAGAGAGCATGCGTTGACCAATATCTATCAATAGATTGGAACTTCACGACAGACATGTATAGGATGATGCCCAAAAACCTAGAACATAAAGAAAATAGGAAAATTAAAGGTTCTTGTGGAAATCAGGGTCAAAATACTCAATAGGTCATTGATACCTAATGCCCCTTGCTTGTCATATTAACAGGCCAAATTAAAGGGACAATTTGCAAATGTCGACGCCCTGCATCACAATAAGTGTGACACAATATACTCAGTAGATCACTCTCTGCTCAAAGGCATGAAGTGCAGAGTGTGGGCCAAACAATTGCCATCCTTATGGCAAGCTTAAATGTACAGCCACAATAATTTTAGTCTCATTGGATTGCAATCATTATCTTGTACAGTATTTAATTCATTACTAGTCTAAGATTCTGCAATTACTCTTTGAACTTTACATCAGATATATATTAAAATTACTATATAGTATAATTAATAGTCAAAGAAAACATGATGTTGAATTCATTTAAAAATGGAAATATTTCAGATCTACTTATACCTATACAGCTCCTCTTCACTAAGAGGCTGCCAACTTCCGTGGGAAGAATAAGACATTCTATCTCCTCTAGCAATGGCCGTATCAGCATAATGATTGGTGGTAACACAAATTGAGAACACCAGAGCTTCCGTCAGAAAAAGCTTCAAAAAATCTATAGGTGCTCGGAAAGTTTTAGCCCCATATCTGGAAAAAAAAAATGCAAATATTAAATTTAGCATCTTTGCCATCATTCCCTAAGACCCTTATTGAAAAATCAAAATACTTGGCAAGACTTTTTTCAATTAGTTCCATATAAGTTTAAAATTGGGAAAAATTTTTCATATTTTGGGAAAATTCAGACCATTTTCGCGTTGGGAATGGGTCCGACAATCGGACCCAACAACAGCCTTGAAAAATCCCTGTGAATTCATGAGCACCTGGGTGCTAAGCGAGAGCACTACCAACCTCAAGAGTCGTCCCAACTGCACGCCTGGCTGTCGCTCTGGGTGAAATGCTGCAGTCCTTGGATCCGGGGCCCCTGTGTCTTCCACATCACCATCCTTCCAATGTAAATCTGGATTTGCAAGTGGATCCTGACTTCCAGAGGATAACTGGGAACTTCCCAGTGTAGACTGAGATGCCAAATCCCTGTTAAAAGATTGATATAAATATATATACATATACTGGCATTGCAATTGAGCAGTCATGATTTATATAAGGATGCCTGAAGGTTCTCGCAGAATTCAATTTGCAATTATAGACAGGGGCGGATCCAGGAAATGAAGTTAGGGGGGGTGCAGTCCAACCAATCTCCCTCCAACTCGCTAAATCCGCCAGTGAGTCTTGCGTAATAAATTATATACAAGTATCTAACAACACCATATAAAATTACCATTATGATTATAATGTTTAGTGCATGTATGCAACTGCAAGACCCCCCCCCCCCCCCCCTTTTTCCCTTAATGTATATTAACCAGAGCTCAAACGATGTAAATAATAACATCGATAAAATAATGTGTTTTTGTAACAATTCTTAAGCATGCTTGCATCTTTTTTTTAAACAAGACAAATGTTCTAGGCGATAAACCTTTTAACAACGCACGTTGACTTATAATGAGCAACACAGTGAATGCCGCGCTGGGGGCAGAGAATTTGGTGTAATCGTCTAAATCGGTTTATATTTTGGATTTTATGTCATATATAGATGTGATATCATATATTATGATTACTTTCTTTCATGAAACTACAAATTACAACAATAAACCGTGAATTTCCATCAAAAGAGAGAGGTACAAACAAATGTTCGCGCTCTTTTCCCCCTCATGGCCCCAAGCTGTCACTCAGCCTAATAAACTTACATGTCGTTTACATTGAAGGCAGGATCACTTGGATCATCATCAATTATATCTTGCAACAGGAGATCCAGGGCATCTTCTTCATCTGATGATATCATATCGTTGTCCATACTAAGTAACTAACGCGTGGAAAAATGTTGATACTGTGTAAGATCGCTGTGTTGTTGTTTTCAGTGAAACGGAAACACGTGTTTGTTTGTGAACCGTCAGAAAACCCCGGATCCGGATTACATAAATAAACATGTATTTTTTTTTTAACAAATGAAAAATGTTTGTTCAAAATAGAAATGTTATATATCTAAATCCAAATGAAAGGATATCCTTCAAATTAGGGTTACGTATAACATTTTTAAAAACTACATAGACCTAGCTGTAGCCTACTTGAAACGTGTAACAGTTGTTTTATATTTATAAATCGAATGGTTCGTATGTACAGTTCTCTGTTATGAATAAATAATAATTATATATATTTGCAATTATGTTACACACGTAAATACTGTTTTAGTGTATCGCAACACACATTTAATTAACCAACATAAATGGTAAAATACTATTTTTGTGCGACGCGTGGCATTCGGGTTCAACGACGTTATTTTCTCGCAATTCTAGGAAAACCACACAGCATGTATCTGATTTCATTTTCTCGTAACACAATAACTACGTATAATTAGAACCTAAATGAACACTCATTGAAAAGTAAATTTTCTCTACTTTTATAGAATGAATTTACTTTTCCCTATTTCCATATACAAATATATGTAAAATGCCGAACTGTCTAAACATTGAGAAATTACAGCGTTAGAATATGTACATGTGTAGAAACTTTCTATTTTCTTACAATCATGTAAAGGAATTAAAATAATTTTCATATACACTAAAAGTGTGGACAGTATGCTTTCCTAAGGTATACGATATATTGCATTAAAAATAAAATTGAATAAAGCAACACCGAAGGCAAAAATGGCTTGCGGCAATGCATAACATCATATTTTCACGACAGCACCTTTCATTTCAAATGCCAAAATCTCTTATATGTCTCTATTTACATTATTGATTTTTACATGATTAAAAACTACAAGAGATTCTGTAAAATATGATATATAACTCATATGTCTTATGGCCGTGGTTTCAAAGATTTAAAGGCGCCCCTTTTGCGTTGTCCTGTTTTTACGCGCCACCGGTCAAATTGACCGGTACGGTAGAGAAGGGGTTAATCATACATTACTGAATTATAAATTGTCAATTAATTACATGTATAAATATTTTTGTTTATAAAACGGTCTTTCCTTGCTTGAAAGATATGGATACCCGGGGCAGTCATAGAACCAAATGTTGAAAAGTATTGAGAGCTGCGTAGCATGTCTCGGTATTCAAAGAAAAAGTGGGGAAAATATGCAAATTTTATACGTCATTTTCATTATCATTGTGACGTAATTTGGGGAAGGTTTTCAAATGTTTCAGCTATAAATACCGAAAGAATTGATATTTTACATCAAGTTACGAAAAACGTTTTGCGCTGAGACAATGAATTTTGACGTGAAGGCGGAGCAGGAATGCTGTTGACCCACTTTGTACCCAACACATAGACATTTAATTCCTCATATTACTCGAAGGTAATATTTTTGTTAATTTTAGTTCATTTAAATCACATAAAAACTATAAATCCACATATCTTTACCTTTACATAAGGTGGATTTCAAGTTTGATTTAGGCTGTTACAAAGGTGTGGTGTAATGTTTGATAGTCACATAAACTTCAATTTGTTAGGTGCTGAGACGGGATCTCATTCAAGCTATTCGGAAGAAACGACCCGGGCTTAACGGCCAGCTTGATTCTGTTCACTTCCATCAGCACACACAGCACTTGCTACACAATTGGAAATCGAGCTCCTTGGATTTCAAAACCTTCAGCATCCACCTTACAGGCCGGACTTGGCCCCGATGGACTTTGCTGTTTTTCCTAGGATAAAAGCCGAGTTGCGCGGCATTAAATTCCATGAATTCAGTGAAATGAAACAAGATACTTTAAGAATTGTAAGATCCTGGATAGCAACTGGTGCAAAAATGTATATGAAAAGTGGGTGGCTAGGCACGAAAAATGCGTCCTCGTAAGTGGAGAATATTTTGAAAAGAGTAATTGTGACAAAACAGATAACGTTTACGTTACGTTACAATGACGTTCAGACAATTCTGTACGTTGCTCCGGGTCAATTGACATATGCAAATTCTCTTTTATAATATGCATTGTGTAATTATGTTGTGAAGCTGAAATTTAGCACATTTGTTTCTTATGTTCTTGGTAAAATTTTAGTGAAATTTCATAGATGTATAAGATGTTTTAAAGAAGTTGGGGGAAATGTCAAAATAATTTCCGAACAGCCTTCGTATAAGGAAACGTTAGATTTCACCATAACCATATAGGATGGAGTGGAACTTCTTAAACGGAAACTACGTTTCAAAAAATTTAAATGGAGGGTTTCTATAATTTGTAAATCCTCATACCCCCACTCCGTTGGGATCCGGGTCAGAATAGATCTTCAGTAGCTCTGTCGTGAGAGGCGACTAAATGGGACGGTCCTTCGGATGAGACCGAGGTCCCTTGTCACAGCAGGTGTGGCACGTTAAAGATTCCTCCCTGCTCAAAGGCTATAGGCGCCGAACATAGGCCTAAAATTTGCAGCCCTTCACCGGCAACGGTGATGTCTCCATATGAGTGAAAGATTCTCAATAGGGACGTTAAGCAATATACAATCCATCAATCAATCCTCTTATCTCCAAATCGGGCATCCACAGGTCAGTACTGGTAAAATTACTTGATCGAAAAGATCAAGTTGGCATTTAACTGGTAAGTTAAATTGTCTGATTTTCCTTATAACACGATACATAGCTCTCTGGGCTTGTTCGCGAAGATGCTTTTTAGCTTTGCAAAAAGAACCTGATCTAGAGAATAATAAGCCTTAATATTTGAATTCCTTAACATTCTCAATAATAGTTCCATTGTAATAAAAACATTTCTTCATCATAAGACCATTAGACGAAATCATAATCTTAGTTTTTTTCAATGTTGACATTTAATTCCCACTGTGTACAATATATGAAAATTTCATTCAGCGCGTGTTTTAAATCTTCAGCGAATTCGGCTAATATAACTGTGTCATCAGCGTATAATAGAATTAAACTTTCCAGGTAAATCATTAATTCTTTTTCAACTGATTCATAGACAGTATGGAGGCCAACTAATATTTCTCTCTTGTAAAAATGTATCAAGATTATTAATGTATAAAGAGATCAAAAAACGGGGATAAATTTTCTCCCTGTTTTATTCCAACATTGCATATAAAAAAAAAATCACTGGTCACACCATTCATCTTAATAAAGGACTTTATCCTTAAGTACATATTTTTTAATATAAGTAAAACATTTCTCTTTAATACCATTTACAATTAACTTATTCCTAAGACCATTTCTCCAGACAATATCAAAAGCCCGTTTAAAAATCTACAAAAGCACAAAACAATTTCTTCTTTCCATTCATGAAAAATTGTGACAGAAATTGTAATGAAAGAAAATGGTCTAAAGTAGAATGCTCTTTTCGGAAACCGCTCTGGTTTTATTAATTAAATCTACTTCTGCTGGGTAAGCTTTAAGACTGTTATTCAAAATACATGTAAAAAGTTTGCCCAAGCAGCTTAAAAGGTATAGGACGATCATTGTCTGGTAACTTAGGATTACCGTTGTTTATGTATGTAGGTTTGACTATTTCAATTAACCACCCATCGGGGAAAAAACTTTTTTTTTTTCAAATATTAAGTTGAAAAACTTTTTATATAAAGGTAAAAATATTGACAAAGTGGATGTGATATGCTCATTGATTACACTATCATAACCTGGAGCTTTACCATTTTTAAGATTTTTTGACGACACCTTTTATTTCCTCCTCTGTTATTATACCATTGCCAAAATCATCAGATACATTATTATTACTGTCACATTCAAAATCATCAGATACATCATTATTATTACTGTCACATTAAAAAACATCACATACATCATTATTTCTGTCACATTCCAAATCAGCATATACATCATTATTACTGTCACATTCAAAATCATCAGGTACGTCATTATTATTGTCACATTCAAAATCATCAGATAATCTTTAGTACTGTCACATTCAAAATCATCATATACATCATTATCACTGTCACATTCAAAATCATCAGATACATCATTATTACTGTCACATTCAAAAACATCAGATACATCATTATCACTGTCACATTCAAAATCATCAGATAATCTTTATTACTGTCACATTCAAAATCATCAGGTACATCATTATTACTGTCCACAGATACATCATTATTACTGTCACATTCGAAATCATTATTATTACTGTCACATTCAAAATCATCAGATACATCATTATTACTGTCACATTCAAAATCATCAGATACATCATTATTTCTGTCACATTCCAAATCATTAGGTTCATCACACTCACCAGCATTAATATTGCTCAAGTATTGAAACATATCATCAATGTTGACAACGCATTTATCACCTTTAGGAGAGTTAAAAATTTCCCTGTAGTCTAAAGAATTCTTAGATTGTAGGTTTTGAATTGATATATTTATTATGAATAATATAGTAAGGATTAGGCAGCAGGCTATGTCTATATAAGCCCTGTTCTTAAGGTACAAGGTACATGCAGAGTTGTATGAAAAATTACAGTATAATAATTGACATTTCAATATATATCAAGTGAATAGCTAAACTACCATTCAAGGTATTATAATTATACATGTATAAGGAGTATGATTACCTCATATGCATAAAAATCTAACAGAGAAAATAGCAAGATTAAGGAAAACGAAAACCAAGTCAAAATAAACATGAAGGATGGAAAAAGTACAGAGGAAATAGAAAATGAAAAGAAAAAAATAGAAATGGAGTTGTAAATTGTAGATGACTAATTTTCCGTGTTATTTCTTTACTATAATTTCTAATACAGCTAAAATTTAAAAACATGAATAAATAGATTAACATTGTCCACGATACGAGTGCTTACAGCACTGTGTGTTAAACATCGGAGGTTTGAAGCAGATGCGAGATCAAGAATCGCATGTACCCGTTAGGCTACCTCTATTGATGGCGCCTTGTAACAGTACAACGTATGGTATTGCAGTTCCTTTCCATTTCAGACCAGAAAGGTGAACTGCATATAGAGCATATATTTAATGTCACCTTATCTTGTTACACAAATAGAAGCGTTAATGACAGATCGCTGTCATTGCTGCATCGATACACAGTCCAGTCACTCATAAAAATTCTTGTCCGTAGGCGAATGCCCCCTCCCCCCCCCCTTCTCCCCAGTTTTTGACCACTACATCGTCATAATGACCGACTTCCCTTTTGAAACTGGAATGAAAAAAGAAATGTCAGCAATACTTGTCTGTTTCTTTATTATTAGATTTTATACATGGCCTTTATATCTGTTCTATATATTATGAGTTTTCAAAGTTCATATCTGTATAATTTTAATTCTAAAGTTCATACCCTATGTACTTTAATTTATAACTGAATCACATACACGTACTTGTGCATGATTGTAGCATGAGCAAGCTGATTTTTTGTCTCCCATATGTACCACAGTGCCTGAAGCATGTACTCTGCAAATCTCTTAAAACACATCTTATCTCTTTTGTTTGTCACCATTTCGCCTACAGTTATCGAACAGGGCTTCTTCTCTCCCAGTGGTAGGGGGTCACAACGTAGGTCACACGGTATGGATTTTGTGATATGTCGTGTGATTGATCCGCACTGACACTTAAACTGAAGAGATTGTGATAAATAAGAGATGAGATGGGTTTTGAGTTGCAGAGACTTGTAGTATGACATTTCTCTGACATATCGCTCCTCAAAATTGGCTTGCCTAAATTCCTTAAGTGGCAATTACTTGGAAAATGTGTCACGAAGCAAGGACTCCCTGCTTATTTACAAATATTTGTTTTTTATTTTGTGTA
Organism: Ostrea denselamellosa; assembly: GCA_024699665.1. NCBI lineage: Eukaryota > Metazoa > Mollusca > Bivalvia > Ostreida > Ostreidae > Ostrea > Ostrea denselamellosa. The sequence goes on along the minus strand of JAMZEH010000017.1, from coordinate 9,381,582 downwards.
TTTTATTTTACCGGTAGGAGATCAATCTCCAAAGCTTACAAAAAGCGTGAAACAATTACAAAAATCGACATCGAGATAAGACAAAGAGGGAAATCACATATTTCAAAGAAAATCTCCAGAGAAAAAACAACGAAAGGGGAGGGGTGTAGTATCCATACTTCAGGTGCCTGTGATAAGTACGGTGACGACTCTCCTATTAGATTCCAATTTATAATCAAGCTAATGTTTTTATCATAACAGCCAGTGAATCCCGATCACAGTTCAAATAGTACTTTTGCATGCACAGTTCATAGTCACATGTATATGTCAAAAGAGTTAATACATGGGCGGATCAATAAGTAATCAGTCCAACTCATTTCCGGTTGAGATCCACCTCTTATTTTTCAATGTAATTGCTGTCAAGCGTGATGCACTTAGATCAACGGTGTGCAAGTGCCATCAGCTCAGAACTGAAAAAGTCGGGGTCCTTTCCATTGATCCACTCCACACTACGTCTTCATCAGACCGGAAATGACGTCTACGGATAACCTTTTTTCAAGTTGGGGAATATGAAGAAGTCGCTAGAGGCTAGGACAGGCGAATAGGCAGGATGTGGTATTAACTCATGCCCGTTTCGCTCTACAGCATCCATTGCAACTTTGCAAGTGTGGACTCTCGCGTTGTCGTGTTGCAGCAAAACACCTTTAAAGAGTTTACTTCGGATGTTTTCCACGACTGGCGGTTCTCAGATGGTCTAGCAAGTTTGCATAGTACACTCCAGTTATTATATTCTCTTAAGTAAAAAGTCCAATATAATAATGTCTTTTGCGTCCAAAATACTGTGGCTATCACCTTGCCAGCATATGGTTCCGTCTTGAACTTCTTTGGCCTCGGGGATCCCGATCCTACCCACTGACGACTCTGAGCTTTATTCTCTGGTAATAATGAACTCAAGTCCCATATGCAGTCACCAGATGTAAATGAAAATCATCTTTTGACCTAATGCGCTTCAACAAGGCACTGGATACTGTTGCTCTGGTTGCCATTTCATCATCGCTAAGGGATTTGGATACCCAACGGGCTGTTAACTCCAGCATACCTAAACCATCAGGTAAGATTGTTTTAACACTACCATGTGAATGCCTAATGTCTGTGCTATTTCTTCCCCCTGAATTCAACTATTAGAGGATACCAGAGCCCGAACTATGTTACACATTTCTGCGTCGGTGGCATCCAATGGGCGTTCAGACATGGCTTCATCTTCTAAAGACGTTCTACCGGGTTTGAATTTCCCAACACTGAATTAAACTGAGCATAAGATGGTGCTGAAGACCCATAATCATCAGCTAACTCGCCGCATATTCCCTTTCTTGCTTTACCTTTTGAATACAAGTACCGAATCACGGCACGGTATTCAACTTTAGATGAAAAGCATGCTTATGCATCACTAGCCATGTTTGATATTCAATACATTATTAAATAATGACTCAATACGTGTGCAATTTTGTACCCAGATATAAAACATTAGGAAGACATGAAAATCATGACCGTATCTGTCAACCAGAAGTAAGTTAGGCTGGTTACTTTTTGACTCATCCTCTTGTTGTGGGTCCAAATAATTCCCTGTTCACATGATTATTAATTTCGCATTAAACGTAATTCAATGCTCATTCAATCTGAACACTGTGGTTTTAAAGGCATAGACTCTACGATTTTCATAAAATTTTGCATGTCCCAGAAAGTTGGCAAAATCAAACATTATAATTAGAAAATCACAAAAAGTTCTTCAGACTAAACATATTGGATACTATAATAAGCACACAACAATTCCCTATTGTGTGTCGGCTATCTCATAATTATGCATTGTGTTGGTTTTCGAGGATTGCGGACACAGCGTGTGCGATTACGCAACAGTGTGTTGGCGCAGTCACTTTGCAATCGCTGTGTTCCTGTGTAACTAAGCTGCCGAATGAAGTTCAACGAAGGTCATGTGAATATATTCAGGGGAGTTTTTAATATATTGCCCTCCAGACAATAACTTTATCGAGGGCTAAAACATCACAATGGTTTCGATTTCAAAGCGCTGCAGATTTAGGTAACTCACAATTAATATAATTAATTACTACACCTTCGGTTTTTTTTGTTTGTTTTTTTGTTGTTTTTTTGTTGTTGTTGTTGTTGTTTATTATTATTATTTTTGAGTTTTTTGCAAAATCCTGTGAACTGTGAAGCCATACTTGAGATAAATAGACATTATCCGTTTAATGCGCATCATTTTACGTCGTATCTTAAACACACATCAAATTTACTTTGCATTAGCTCTGTCTAATTCGGATGAATTCAATGGGCATTGTTTAATGTCGCATTAGATTTAGTACGAAGTAATTTAATGTTCATTCACGTGAACAGGGCATTACAGTAATTTCGTAATTGATATTATGATATGAATTAATAACATGTAGATACCCTTGTCACCATATAATTTTTTTTAATAACAATTCAAATACACACACTACTATGATAACAGTACTATGTAAAACATGAAGCAACAGAGTAAAAACAAAAGTGAGAATCAGTAAAAAATGAGAACATGAACTGTGACGCTTTACGCCAGCATACTTCATGAAACGCGCTGGCGATTCTTTAAAAGTATGCTAGTTGTGAAGCGTTGCTATTCATTGCAGTACGATTGAAATATAAATACAGTATAAGAAATGCTAAGGTGCTCTATGCACTATGCCGATATTACAAGGCTCGAGGTATATTATATCATATACTTTCAAAAACTGAAAGACGTCTTAAATGTTGTCATGCACTGTACTTGTTCAGATCATCTGTTTAAAAAAATAGATAATATATATAAAACAGTTAAATGTATTACACGCCATATTGATCAGTTGTTTCTAATGCGAGTGGGGAAAAGGTTTTATACGTTGACGTTACTTGATAAGATTTATGGAAATTTTGCGACGTGTGTAAATTTGATTACATAAGATATGTTCCCATGCAGAGTTTCAAACGTAAGTATTATATATTCTTCCAAAAAGGTAGTTTTTGAATCGGTAAATGCCATAGATGGCTAGTTTTAACAGAGGGATGACAACAAGAGCCATGCTTATCACGGTAATTAGGGGGTACACGGGTTGTCTATAATCCAGAACATTGTAAATCACGGTCCCCGAGATTTCAAACACCACGACGCTGAACAACACGTACACAAAGCCATACACAGAGGGGTAGATAAAATGAAGAACCCGGACCGGACGCGCACAGATCAGGAGGTCTATCAGTACTAATACGGAGTTCACTGCATGCATGTTAAAATCAATAAAGAGTTCGGTTTTACTGACATTAGCGTTTAAAGTTGGGTAGATGGCGCTGAAGTAGATTGCTGTTACACAAATGGAAAACACTTGTACTATGTCTGAGAGGAGCCAAGACAATTTCATATACCATGTAAGATTGTCGTTTAGAGCATTCTGATTATTTTCTGAACCACTGTATCCGTTCTCTATAAATGTTTGGGGATTTCGTTTTCCGAGCTGTCCCTTTTCTTCGTTCACAAAGCCCGCATTTTCTCTGCTTCCGTCTTTATGGTGATCGTCAACAGAAATCCTTGGACTGGATTGCCGGAAGTGATGTAACACTGGGATGAGTGCGGTCACAAGGAAGTGAAGTGTTAACAGGACGTATGTCCATACTGTTACGAATTTCATAATTGTGTAGTTGTGGTGTCTTATGAAGAAAAAAATAAGGATACCTAATGTGTAAAGAGACATCAGTACCCGGATGACGATATAAACCCATGCTGACCACTGCCACTGAAAATGAAAGGAAAAAAGTCTAATGCCCGGTTTCCGAAAATGTAATCAGATTGACTACTTTAGTTTGAACAGACTAAAGTGACAAACATAAAAATAAAAATTCAAAGCATGTATCAATATATACACACAACATACGTTCAAAATATATTTCGGAAATAAATTTCAAGTTTGAAAATACATGCTGCTATGAACTGAGAACGCTCCACATCGCCATGCTTTATGAAGCGTGAGAGCGTGCATAAAAAAATATACCGTTGTGAGGCGTTGCAATTCAGTCCCTCGTGTATTTTCAAATTTATTTTATATTCTACTTTTATTTCTGTCGAAATTCTCAGCTGTTAAAATAGAAGCACTATATTTGTGCATTATCTACAACTGTAGAACATTCATGTTGCCAACATCATACATAAGAAAAACTATTCTTGTGTCGAGTCTTTTCTTGATTATTCATTTATTGTATAGATTTTCAAGAAATTGCAAACAATAGACAACATTCAGGATTGCGCAATTCGCTATACTCTTGTCTTTAGGTGCATAGATTTGATCCTCTGTTCGCCACCCACAGAGACGTCGGATGGATACCAAGACAGCATTACTGATGGACAAATATGGTTTGATTTTGGAATAGAGATTTTTTCCCCATTTGATTGTAATCGTATAATTAGGCTTATATATGTTTTGTTTTGGGGGGTTTTTTTGTTTGTTTGTTGTTGTTTTTTTATTATTATTATTTTTTTTTTTATTTTTTTTTTTATCTATTTTTTTTTTTTTTTACTTTCATGTGCAAATATATGTAATTGGTATTCTGAAATCATAGAAACCCCTGTAAGTTTAATACAGTATTTTCAAAATCAATCTGTTGGTGGTATCAAACTTATTGAAACAAATATATTGTATCGCATGTATGTAAAAAAGTGAGGAATTCCGTTCTAAAAATACACAAGTTACATACTTGTGTTAAATTTAAACAAGATTTCCACTAAGAAACATGTGTGTAAATTTACAAAAATATGTCAGGTCAACACTGGCACAAATTAGATGTACAATATTAGCTCTAAGGTTGGGAGATATCAGAGTGATGCTTTACAAAATAGAATTTGTCATTTTAGTTCTTCATATAAAATTAAAGATTACAAATGTAGAGAAAACTAGGCTGTAATTAAACGTTTTACGTGTAAATTACCCTCGTTAGGTTTAACAAAATTCTGTAGGAGGCATACTCGCTGAAATATTCCCCTATGTATATTGTATGCGTGAATATATCACTTTTAATGTAATCACGTTATATACAGTTTCACATATTTATATGGTGCGTGTGTATTTTATACATTACACTGCGCACAATTTTTTTATATACAAAATTTCTTAGAAAGTGGCTGATAAGTCCGATGAGCAGGGTTACTTACTTATTACAATTTGTTGCAGTATCAAAAGTAAAAATATTCAAAATGTAAATATGTCAGCATGTACATGTCCCAAGTTAATTCTGCTCTACCTAGTTAGTTATCTTTCAATGGAAATTTGGAGGGAAAAAAATATCAGTAAATTTATATCGAAAGCTTTTCTTTGTAAGCTTAAATGTCGGAATATCTTCAGGAAATGGATTACTTCAGTAATCGTTTTGTCTTTAAATCTCCGTGCATGTTCAAATTGAGTGAACCAATGTTTGCGTCCGTAGAAAAATTGGATCCTTGTGTTTTTACATGTACGTATAGCCCATGATTACGTAAAAAGCCTGTACCTCACCGAGAAAGTGGGTCGACGCCAGTGGATTTGCAGACAAGTTAAATCAAAGTTGATTTGGGTCGTTTCACCTAGCACCACGAGAAGAGTTTCTGTTGATAATCAAGTAGACCGCGGAGTGGGCCTTAATCTAGTAAGCCTTTTCAAACTGCTTTTCACTTCGAAATTTATCTATTCGTCTTTCTTTTTTTTTTCTTTCTTTTTTTTTTTTGTGGCGAAGATATTTGCTTTATGATTGTGTTATATCCAAATTCAGTTTACAGAAAAACAAAAATAAATATCGTTATCTGGACGGCATTGTGTTTTGGAAAGAAAAACGTGTTTATAATTTTGTTTTTGTATCCCCCCCACCCCCCCCGCACACACACACACGTCGTTGCGAGTTACCACTCGTTCACATGAGTTATAAAGAGCATTAAATCTGTACAACGTCATGTTCAGTGTAAAGTGTCTATGACAGATTTGCCACTTAACACAGAAAAATTTCCTTGCAAAATTTATTATTGCCAAGATAGTATATTTGCTCAGTTTGCGCTAAATCAGAATTGCACAAACATTTTAGCGCTGTCAACAAACAAGCATGTAGAAAGGACGGATCAATGAATAACGACTTGAAAAACAAGATTTCAATAGTGACTTCAATGAAATCCGCACTCCATTCCTCATCCGTAATACTCGATAAACGACATGCATATAGAATGGGATACTGTGTACAATTATGTAAATGTACTAAAAGGGAGGTCTTTAAGAGAGAAGTTATAAAATTCTCTAGGACTAATATAATCTGTGTCTAGAACCTTTCTTAATAACCCCTCCACCCCCACCCCTTGCCCTCCTCTCCCCTTGAGTATTATAAACTTGGAGGAACTTGTATGCTAACTCTGCCATAATCGGATTGAAATGTAAATTATTCGGATTATTTACATATTAATTAAGGCCGAATAATAGGCACCAAGACTTTATACATGACTGCATATTTTAAAATAGCTGATCTGTATATGATGTCTTGTAAATGAACGTTGAAAAATAAACCATCCCTTCAATTTTACTAGACTTTTTTTCACTATATATATTGTATATTATTAAAAAAAAAAAAGACATTGAGTTTGTTTTTCTTGTCTGAAATTTTAACATATTCTTTGCGAAAATTACTATAAAAATTAACCAGTTTTCTTATTAAAAACGATATGCAATATTTAAAACAACAACAAAAAAATAATAATAAAAAAGCAAGCATATTTTCACCACTCTGAAATTTTAATTCGGATTGATGATTAAAAATGGTCTTACTTGACATGAGTAGAAATGCGCTGGATTGTGATACTTAAAGCCCAGCTTCCTCACTCGGAATTCTTCCCGTATTGACCCAGTGCCCATGCTGCGTGTTTGCTTCTGTCGGCAATATCGTTAACATCACACGCGCCTAAAACACGTGGATTTTGTTACAAGGATTGCATATGTATACACCTTGCTTCTTATCAAGCTTTTATCGCTTCGTCATTCATCGTTTCTATTTACTTGCCCATCCACGTATCGATATCCACACGTCGGACACACCTCCTACGAAAACTCGCGATTGTGCAATGGCGAGCGAGGTCAAAGATAGCCACTAGATGTGGTGGATCTGTCTTTATTCAAAGGAAACAAATAGTTTACTGTCTGGTTCTGTGGTCAATCAATATTATAATAATTCTAATACTGATTGTACGGGGGAAATAACAATATGACAAGAACACACAGATAAACAATAATGATAATAATGATGATGATGATGATGATGATGAATAAAAAATAAATTGGCCTAGTTTAAAAACAATCATTGAACACGTCACCATATCACGTTGATTTTGATTTGACATAATATTGTATATTGTGACGTTACAAAAGAATGACGTCATCCTCTTAGATTCGGTTGTTATTTTTTTTTTCCACAGCGATGTTAGGGAGGTCTACATTAATTTCATATTTTCTATATAATATTATTTAGAAATCGTAGTTATTAGATTAATACTATGGAAAACGAGCATGAATTAGAGAAAATTGTTGGGACTGAAATAGTTGGATTTTTAAAGTGCAACATTTGCTGGGATATTTTTACTGAACCCACCATTTTACCTTGTGGACACACGTTTTGTATGGGGTAAAGTATATTATAATTATTATTGTTATTATTACTATTAATATTAATATTCATCTATTTATTGTACATTTTATATAATAACGTTTTCTGTTACATGTATTTAACTTTAATTAGATCTAAGCATTATTACTATTACATATGTATTTGGCTAATGTGGTTAATTATTAATGAATATAGCTATCATGAATCATATGATATAAACAAATGAATTCTTCCTTTTCTATTTCATAAAAGATAACAGTTTATATATATATATATATATATATATATATATATATATATATATATGTGTGTGTGTGTGTGTGTGTGTGTGTGTGTGTGTGTGTGTGTGTGTGTGTGTGATTTTTGGAAAATCTGTCTAGTTTCTTTGGTGTAATTTATCTGTCTAGTTTCTACATATTTGGTATAATCTATCTGTTAAATTTCTACAGTTCTAGTGTAATTTGTCTGTCTAGTTTCTACAGCTTTGGTGTAATCTATTTGTCTATTTTCTACAGCTTTGGTGTAATTTTGTCTAGTTTCTACATCTTTGGTGTAATTTATATGTCTAGTTTCTACAGATTTGGTGTAATTTATCTGTCTAGTTTCTACAGCTTTAGTGTAATCTATCTGTCTAGTTTCTACAGCTTTGGTGTAATCTATCTGTCTAATTTCTACAGCTTTGGTGTAATTTATCTGTCTAGTTTCTACAGATTTGGTGTAATTTATCGGTCTAGTTTCTACATCTTCGGTATAATTGATTTGTGCAATTTCTACAGTTTGGGTGTAATTTTAGTTTTGGTGTAATTTTAGTTTTGGTGTAATTTTAGTTTTGGTGTAATTTCTTTGTCTAGTGTCTAAAGCTTTGGTGTAATTTGTCAGTCTAGTTTGTACAGTTTTGCTGTAATTTATCTGTCTAGTTTGTACAGTTTTGCTGTAATTTATCTGACTGGTTTCTTAATCTTTGGTGTAATTTATTTCAAATTTGACCAGGTGTATATTGTTGAATATTTCATCAAGGATTCACTTCAAAAAACATTAAAGGGACATGTAAACGATTTAATAATGATGAACCATACTTTTATAGAAAGGTGTAGAACCATAGCAACAAATCGAATTTCAAATAAATAAATCAATTAATTCGAAAACAAACAACCAAACAAACAAACAAACCACCGCAGAAATGATGTATTTGGGACAGCTTAACTGCATTTTTAAACACAAGACACGCGCCTTGTTTAACTTGCAATGAATGGTTACGTTGATATTGACTCAACTATCAAAACCACCGAAGTTTTAAATTGGTTTCAGTGAAAAAAAGTTTTTACATGTACCACAGGTATCTGAATTTTAATCAATAAATAGACATAAACAGAAAAGGACTGACTCTCTCTCTCTCTCTCTCTCTAAACCTGGTGTGCAAGGACATTTTGGCCCGTTCCTCGATTCGGGGTCGATTTTATTACTAAATTCGCCAAAACAAACCTATTCTCCGGCACGGTTAAGCTCAGAAATGACTTTCCTTCTCATCCGTCGCTTCAGAAATCTAAAGTTCTTAGCAACAATCCGAGAGCGGACATAATTTAATGATATTTTGAACATTTCCACCAAGGCCTGACCACAATGCCGTGACGTCACGAAAAATGTATTAATCTGGTAGAGTAAGATTTTTTGGTTATATTAAAGGTTTTTTTTTTCCTGACACGCGTAGCACATATAGCAATAAAACAGCATCCGTTAAGCTCTTAACTGACAACATACAACCGTACAGATAAGAACTGCCTCAAAAGAGACCATAAACACTTGAGTATTGAGAACCAAAGTGATGTTTAAGATACACTGATTTAAAAGATATTGATGTTCAGCACTTCTAATACAATCTGGTAATATGTTCCATAAAACTGATGCTGGGATGATAAAGATCTTAAAGTTCTTAAATATTCTGTTTTGGCTCTTGTAACTAGATTAAATAATTAGAGCTCTGCACTGTATTTCTTGTACTTACCTCAATTCACAAATCTAAAAACATTCAAATATTCGGGTGCCATACGATGTAATACTTTAAATACAATAATATTTGTTTGTTTGTTTTGTTTGTTTATAGCCGCCTGAGCAATTTTTCAGCTATCCGGCGGCTGTCACCATTACCGGTGATAGGGCTGCAAATTTAGGCCTATGCTCGGCACTCAGGGCCTTTGAGCAGGGAGGGATCTTTATCGTGCCACACCTACTGCGACACGGGACCTCGGTTTATACGGTCTCATCCGAAAGACCGGCACCCACGAATACAATAATAATTTAATAGTCAGACGGCAAATCCATCTCAAACTTATGACATATAGAAGTTGACACTGACTGAGGTACTTTGGATCATGTGTAAAATGATTCTTTATGTTGTCCTCTATACTTTGACATAAGTTTATCAATATTTACACTGTTGTTGGCATCATACCATACTGCACAACAATAACTAAAATAAAAAAAATAAAAAAATGTTGTAGCCATGCTAAACAATCCCTATATAATTCCTTACTTAAAAAAATGTCCAACAGTTCCACTATTTCCCCCGACTGTTGGTCCAGGAACTGTTAAATTAGACTGTTAAAAAAGACTGTTGCCCGCTGAGTCATATGGCACTACATTGAATTATCTTTCCTCCTTCGGCAAACCTCGGCTGATGCTGGTAAAACCGTCAGTTAGATGTAATTAGTCGAGGTGTGCCGAGTGATTTTTTTCCCTGTCGTTTGGGAAAACAGAAGTGGCCGATGGTCGTTTCGCTGCGGCGAATGAGGATGAAATCTAAGCGATGAGGAATCTTAAGGACTTATATAGGGACTGTTAAGTATGGGTATAACAAAACGGTTGTTGACAGGAGTCTCAGGAAACAGTCGATCTGTTGGCCCGGAGTGCAAGCGCCTACGGCGTTGGGCAACAACTTCCACTCCGGTCCAACAGATCGACTGCTTCCCTCTAACCCAGTCAGCCACTTATACGGTAGTATTATAAATTTTGAGCAGTGCTTCCTTTGGTATAAAATTCATCACTCTCCTTAAAACACCTAGTTTTTGATTTTGTTTTCTTTAGTAGTATAACATGGGGCATCTGTGCGATCAGGCCACCTAAGTGTCATTCATCGATGTAAACAGCTATAAGTTTGACAAATTTAACATTTTCTATGAAAATCTTATAATAGTTATTGGCAAGGTAGCACTAGCATTGCAGTAGTCTGGAAATGTCCAGGTAGGGTAGGTGCCAAGTACATTTCTCGGTGTGTCTGGTGAGATATCTTACTTATTCCTAATGCATAAAATTCCACTTTGTTCTTGTTTTAGTTTTGCTAGAATAGAGAAATTACCTTTGAATGAAAACTCAATATTCTTCTGAAGAAACCAACAAATAAAAAAAAATAAGTAATAAATAAATAAATCGAATAATAATAATAATAAAGAATAAATAATAAAAAAAAAAAATGGTATTTGTGTGGTGGGTTGAAAATCTTGTTGCGTAGGGGGACCTGAATTCCTTTTAAGTTTCTTACCAAAATCCACAGCTTGAGCACAGTGAACACATAGATATCAAATACAAAGTTGTTACAGGCTACTCCGGTATCCGTACGATAACCCGACAACGATATGTCTTTTGACATCTTTGAGCATTAAATTTTCATTAAAAAACTAATCTCTAAAAATATATTACCACGACACCACATGATTCAGACAATGTGAACTAAGGAACGCCATAATTGCCTGTTGCGGGTGTGTTTCATGATATGGTGGTGCTTTTTTATTATATGTTGTAGTTCTTTCATGATATGGTGGTGCTTTTTTATTATATGTTGTAGTTCTTTCATGATATGGTGGTGTTTTTTTTATTGTAACTGTTATCATCATAATGGAATATTCACAGCACAATATAAATAATCCCCATTATAAACTCAACATCGTATGATGAAATAACCGGTCGCGGTAGGTCAGTGGTTAGAGCGTTCGCTTCGTAACCTGGAGGTCGTGAGTTCGAATATCGTTTGTGCCATGGCCGCGTCAAATCTAAGACGTAAAAATAGGTAGTGATTGTTTCGTCGCCAAACGCTCGGCAATTAGAGGTGAGAATCACGGATCTTTCGGATATGACCTTAAAAACGGAGGTTCCGTGTCATGGTAGGCGTTGCCACGTTAAAAAACCCTCACTGCTACGGCCCTGATCGCTAAGCATACGTCTAAATTTGTGGTTCTTCACCTACAGCTTGTTTCAATATGAGTTAAAAAAATTCGATTGTCGATTGGACTTAGAGTCAACCAGTCATCAATCAGTCTTATGATGAAATAACAACAGCATTCATTGAAAAGGCTCCATCTTTTGAGAAAAAAAAGAACCCACCAGCATGAATGTAAAAAGCACCATGTTATCATGTTAAAACCACAGCATGTAATAATGTGCCACCATCTTAACATAAAAGACCCGCAACATGTAATGAAAAAGCATAAAATAAAACCGCCACCTTATCATGATAGAACCACAGAAAATGATAAAAAAAATCATCACATTATGAAAGAACCACGGAAAAAAAATGATAGAAAAAACCACCACTATATCGTAGAAGAACTACAGCGAATGATAATAAAGCACTATCTTATCATGAAAGAACTATTCTGCATATGATAAACAACCACCATCATATCACGAATAAAAACTCACAGCATATAACGAAAAAGCACCACCTTATTTTGAAAGTACTACAGCATATAATAATAATAATAATAGTAATAATAATAAACATACACACACACAACCTTATCATGAAGCACACCCGTATAAGGCAGTTATGGCGTTCCATTGTTTCATATCTTAACGCAATGTGAACAAAGTAAAAGAATAATTCTACATAATCAAAACAAAAAAAAAACCAAAAAAACAAAAAAACAAAACCAAAAAACAACAACAACAAAAAATGCTATTTATTTTATTTCACAACAATTAAATAACTTTGAAAATATATGTAATTAGTAAATTAGTACGTCCATCATGCATGGTAATTTTTCTTCGGTACCATTAAATGCTTCTCTTTGAACAAAATGATTTGAGAATCTCTGACCCCGTTCCGGATCAGGGCCAGTTCGAATCATTTCTAATTAATATCTAAAGACACTTAAGTTCTGTTCCACGTAAGAATCATGCAAAGGGTGGCACATCGACCGTCAGGAATTGATTGATTGTTGTTTTCCGCCACACTCAACCTCTTTTCAGTTATCCGTTGGCGTCCAGTTTTTATTGGTGGAGGAAAGAACACAGACACAATGTACCCGGGAAGAGACCACCGACCTTCCGAAAGTAAACTGGCAAACTTTCTCACATAGGCGCGAGCGAGATTCGATCGAACACGCGCCGACTAGAGGTGAGTGGCCTTGTGATTTTGAGCGTGATGCTCTAACCACTCGACCACGGAGCCCCCCCCCCCCCCCCCCCCCCCCCCGCGGGTCAGGAATTGAGTTGATAATGATATATATTTTACCACTATACATATGAGCTTTATATGTGGTATTATTTATTTCATCTGACACATATCTACTGAGATATGTTACTAAAATAGATTGCCCCATACTGAACCCAAATTAGCTAATAAAATAGGCAATACATTGTATATCAATATAGGAACAATCAGAAATGCTTGTTATCCAACAGAGATACACAATAGTAAGTAAAGTCTCTTTGTCCTTTACTCGTTGCCATAGGGACAATATTTCACTACTCTACATGGCAACCATTGAATATATTGGATACCTATAATTTAATAGAAAAAAAAAAAAAACAAAAACAAAAAACATTCAATCTTTAAAACTACATTTCTCAAAACAGCAAACACTAATAATCATATTAGATTTTTAAATAAGAAATGGGAATTTTGTTTAATTATTTTCCATTTTCAAAAGTGTGTAAAATTCACTTGTCTTTTCTGAAATTCCTCTTTGAATATATTGAAAAAATCTAGGAAAATAAAAAAAGAATGTATTATTGAATTTATTTTAATATAATAATTGTGCATTAATTTATCAAATTTATAGCCAGAATTAATGATAATAGTAATGGATATTCATTTTTGTCAAAATAAGATATCAAAATATCGTACATAATCATGCTAAAAAGGTAATATAAGATTTTTAAAGAAATTTATATCGGAATCGAAGTTCCCATTATAACGAACCCATTTATTTCCATCACGAATAAATCGACGATTTTTTTTTAAATCACTTCTCTGCCTAAGCTTGCAAGATATAGCGAAGATGTCATGGTGTTGTGATATATGTGTGGTAAAAAACAGCACCAAGTAAACAGCACCAACAAAGTAGAGCCCAATATTTCGTTATTACAGGAGCTCAGTGTGGGGATGCTTTGCATAGTTATTACCATCTCCACCCCCTCAAAGATTATTTGTTTTATTTATGCCCAACTTGAAACTTCTCTAAAGAGTTTCAAATCCAAGATTGATATCCCCACACTGAGCTCCTGTAATAACGAAATATTGGGCTCTACTTTGTTGGTGCTGTTTACTTGGTGCTGTATGTACAGTTCAATCGACCGTTAGTGTTGATAAACCATCTTTTATATGATAAAAAAATATATATAAATAAATAAAAATGGTGTTTTCTTTGTAAACAAGGGATTTCAAATCCAAAGTTTGTTTTCATACATGATATAATCTATAAAGAATACTCAAGTAAATGATCTAATTGTTTTAAAATAAAAAAAATAATGTATGAAAATTGCAACCTTTTTTTTTTTTTGTTCATGGGTTCTTTTTTTCCTTTTGTTTTGTTTTTTAAATGTATGGTTTAAATCTTCAAGAAATGCGTCAGTTGGATAAAATTTATATTACATAAATCTATTTCAAAATGAAATTGAAATGAAATTACCAAATTGAGAAATTTCATTTTTTTTTTTTTAAGATTTAAACCAACCAAATTCCATATCTATATTTTATTTTTATATATAGACATTAAAATATTTTGGGTCAGGAGCAAAAAAAAAAAAAAAAAAAAATAGGTAGGGTTTGAGAAATTTTATTTTCGCCTAACCCTTTATTAGTTGCTTTAAAGTGCAATAAGTACTGAAACAACAAAAGAGAGAAATCATTTTAAGATACTGAATACAAGCAATTTGCAAATTTGCCAAATAATAATATGTCTATAGGATTAAACACAAGCAAACTGGACAGTATATTAGTCATGCGTTATTTACAATCAATGGTAAATTTTGCATTATTGCTTTTTTTATTATTATTATTTATTTTTTTTTGTGTGTGTTTATACATCTTGTATTAATTTTTGTTAAAAAATTATTTTTAATACATATGATTTTTTTCACAAGTAAAAATATTATGTTCGGGGATTGACATCAGCTAGGTCTTGTTGAAGCTGACTTCTAAAAGAAGTAGATGAGCCACTCATTGTGAGCTGTAGAATCTTATTCATCTGCATTAAATATAATTCTTGGTCTTCACTACAGTTAGAGGTGATATTGGCAGAGAGTGGGACTCTAAACTGTCTCCACTGTCGGTAAATAAAAAATCTATATAAGCTATATAAGCACTTATAAAATCTAACCCCCCCCCTTTTTTTTTTTTTTTTTTTTTTTTTTTTTTTTTATAATCATGTAATAATGTATATTTGAGATATGCTTTTATTTAAAAACATACAAAAGTTGGCATAAGACAACATGGTTCACTACGTTGATTAATGGTTTTTGTAAATAGGTCGAATTTCAAGATCAAGAAAATGATATAAAATAGAAACACAATTAAAAGGGGCGTGTCACAGTATATGCAGGCCTACATAACGTATATTGCAACTAGTCATTAAATTAAAAGTGCACACTAGAACTTCAACTGTCTGTCACACCATCACACACTGGAGTTTAGTTTATTTATTATATACCCAGTATATGTGTTTGTTTTTATTTATTAAATCATTATACACAGTGACATAGATTTAGGATTTTATTATTAGTATATAACTAATGTTCATTATTGATATTTCTTTTCCAATTTTGATATGAACGATCATTACAGCTGTATCAACTGTATAAACATTTTATTCATATATATAAAGATTTTTTTTTTCATAATTATATACAGTTTCTACTTAAAAAACACTGGTATGTAACGTGGCAGTGCATATTTTTTTAACACAGGGTATCATGCGTGTATGCCTTTTAATTGTACGACTATGAGCAGCAGGTAAAATTGTCAAATGAACTTCAAGGTAAAAATATAATACATGTAACTTGGAATTTACTTAAATGTTTAATGGGATGAACAAATTATGGTTAAGTCTAATACTTAGCTTCATATATCACTATATGCTATTGCAATATACCGCGGTATTCCATTCCTATATATTATTCTTTTAATTATTAATTTAAAAAAAAATATAATTAAAAAAGTCCATGAATCGGCATTACATTACAACTAGCAATTTCCATATTCTGTTCTAAGTTCTGTGTTGATAACAAATATGGCTTATTTTTACCCCACCCCATATGCGGTATGTCAGAATTGTTTTCATACTATTTTATATAACACCCCCCCCCCCTCCCCTTCCGGACAAAGGTACATGGATTGTCTAATTCTCTTCCCCCTTTCAAATCCACTAAATGCAACCTTCATATCTCGCCATATTTAGATCCGCTGATTTATTGCACATGTACAGATATGTTTATATTTATTAGTCTACTGCATCATTGCGTGCACATGCGTGTGTAGTGTACCAATGTTGATAATAGAAATATTAGAAATACAGTTTAAATTTATATCTTTCACTTTTAAACAATGATATGAATTCCATTCTGATGTAATTGTATGATGATTATGCCGAAATCACCCAATTTGACTTGCAACGTAATATCTCTGTGTTGGCGTTTAACCTGGTGTCCGGTGTTTAATTTCTGAGACTACAGAGAGTGTTTGATATCTGGTACACTCTCCAAGTAAGGCCAACCCGTTTTCATTCGTATACGCATCATATGGCGCATATGAACTACCAAAATAGTGTCCAACACTACATATCGCCACAACATTGGTGTAATTACATTCGGATCGCTGCCATTTTTTACGCTCTGACAGCGTTCCTATTTACGACGTGCCACCTAGCGGTGGTTATGAAAATTCCAAGAACGATAACTAAATATCTCTTTATCAAAACGATTATCATACCATTTATAAAATTGGAATAAGAAATTTCACACTTTTGAAGATTGATAATGATAGTTCAAGACGTTATTTGTAGATTTGTATAATTGGTGTTTCCCTTCAGTGTTGCTGTTTTGAGTATTTCCATTTGATATTGCCGACAGTTTTATGAATTAGTACACAATAAAAACTTATTGTTTTCTGTCATGTAAAGTAAACCGAATGATACAAGATTGAAATAAACAGATTTTCATAGAATATGCACCCAACTGATTATTTCCTAACAAAGCACCAGCATCTGCTGGAACAAATCACGGTTTTTCTTTAGTAAGACATCTGTTCATACGAAGAATTCAATTTGTTAAACGTCAGTTTATGTGTATTAAATCTGAACCGCATTCATGCATAATGATTACAGTCAAAACTGCCATAGCGACCCACTGTATTAAGCGACTCACTCGTACGTGACCTTAAAATCCCCCCCCCCCCCCAAGGCGTTACCCTTTATATTGTACCTGTATTAAACGACCACCTGTCTAATACGACCAACGACCATAATTTTTACAACGTTTTTGTGTACTGTCATGAAATTTCACCTTTATAAAACGATTTTTCGATTACAACGCGATTGTGGCGATGGCTGTTCAATTCCTAACGAATTCACACACGGATAAGCAATTCACACATTTAATATACAATACACCTCATCATATAATACATTTACTGATTTACATAAACACAAGTAAACAAACACATTCAATGACAATGAAATATGCAAATAAATATGTAATTAGGCCCTATCTATCTAAATCACACAATTCAATAATCACCACATTGGATACAAATAAGTTGGAGCTAATAGTAAAGTATGGATAAAAGCTACAGATCTAAATTCTAATGAATATAAATAAACAAACAAGATCAACACATAAATCTGTTTATAATCTGTGATTTACTTTCTTATTCTTTCTAATGCCCTATTTTACTTACTTTACCTTTATCTCTAAACTCTCTGTATACCTACTCCTGATTCTATATTCAAATACTTAACCTATATATCTAAAACCTTGATTACTGTCTTCTGCTCAGTTTACTTCCTATTCTCAAAAGTAACAAACGTAAACAACCGGACTAAAAACGGACATGGACTAAATAACTAATCATGTTCTGATAAAAACGGATAACTTAAATACACTACATACAACAAATAAAATAAAACTGATAATAAAGCATAGTAATCATAAATCATGAAAATAATATAAAAAGTCAAATGTCATTGCGGATTCGCAACACTCCCACGACCGAATGATAATTATGCGTCCAACCAGTCCTTGATTTTTCCTTTCGCTTTCTCGGCGGCTCTTCGCGTGGGGCGGTTAACACGAATACTTCTATCGATATCGGTAGCGCAAGGTTTCTTCTCTACGGAATGTTCCTGGTTCACACTCTCTGACGTCTCAGTACTTTGATTTTCACTGGGTTTCCCACTATTCTCTGTTTCGGCATCTTCTGAACATTCTATCGGGTATAGCAGGTTCAACGGCCTGTTCAAGGTTCTTTTGTTGGGAAGCATCACTTTTCCCGACCGAATTTCTCCATCCTGACTCAAGATAAGTTCACAAAGACGTCCAAGTTTCCAGTTCCCTCGAGGAATATCATCTTTGATCAGCACAACATCACCAACTCTTGGCTCCATCTTATGCTGAACTCGTCCCTGTTTAAGTTTGTACGCAGTCCTTTCCCTAAGGCTAAGGAGATAATCATCCCTCCAGGCTTTCCAAAAGGCATCCAGGTGTTTCCTTCCCTTTTTCCAAGTGAGGAGTAACTTGTCAGAACTGCTAACAAACGGCGCATAGTCTGTATCTTCTAAATCAACTTTCTCATCATCTGGAATCCCGGTCTTCGGGTTCAATGTAAGGAAATGTGCTGGAGTAAGAATGATGTTCGAGTTGATATCATCTCCAACATACACTAAGGGTCTGGAGTTCACCACAGCTTCTGACTCTGCTAATATAGTTCTCAACTGTTCGCTGGTCATGAACAGCTTTCCAATAGTCTTTCGGAGACCCCGCTTAACGACTCCAATTAACCGTTCATAAAATCCACCCATCCAAGGTGCAAGTTCTATTATGAAGTGCCACTGTATGTCTTCATTAGCTATGTAAGTCTGTACATTTGGATCCTGTAGAGTTGACTTCCACACCTTTTCTAGTATATTACTGGCAAGCTTGAATTGAGATCCGTTGTCGGATACTATTTGCTTGGGCTTTCCCCATCTTGCAACGAATCTTCTAAATCCCAAAAGAAATTCTTCGGCAGACATGTCCTGCATGAGTTCCATATGTATGGCTCTAACAGCTAAGCAGGTGTAAAGGCAAACCCAAACTTTCTGATTTCCATTCTCTGTCTTTACATATATTGGTCCAAAGTAGTCGACTCCGGTAAAGGTAAATGGTGCCGATTCGTTAACACGTTTCTTTGGTAATGGGGGCATCAGTGGCATTTTGTACGGTCCTCCTTCATGCCTCTTGCAGATGGTACATTTCCTCAAGATTCTCTTTACTTCTGATCGTCCTTGTGGGATCCAGTAAGTCTGTCTGATCATGGATAACGTCTGTGATACTCCAACATGAAAGTACCTTCTGTGTAGACTATCTATCAGTAAGTCAGTCACATGGTCTCTCTTTGGAAGTAGTATTGGTTGCCTGGCTCCCTCTGTTATCTGTGCAGCGCCAAGTCGACCAACACATCTAATAAGACCTTCATCATCTATTTGAAGTCCCAGCTGATTCACTAAGTTGTTCCTTTTATTTTCAGTCAGTGCCGTTTTCACTTCTTTACAGTGATGGTTCTGTAGATTTTTAATCCAAAGAACTTTGGCTTCGTTTAACTCTGCTGGTGACAATGGTCCCTGAGGTACTCTATTCCGCTTCAGTTTCTTAACAAATCTCAGAATCCAGGCAGAAACTCGTACGAGTCTTGAAAACGATGAAAAATTCTCAACATCTAAGCAGAATGGGTTGTCAAAGCTCTCTATCTTTCCGATAGGACCCTCTTCCACCAGCAATTTAGCCTCAAACAGTACTTTTGGAACTCTGTACTCCGACTCTATAGCTTCTTTGTTCTCACACTCGTCAAGTAAAGTCCATGAAGGCCATTCACTCCTGTCCTTCGTCAACCATGTCGGACCATTCCACCAACTTCTGTTCTTTGTAAGGTTAATAGCAGTTGTTCCACGGCTCGCAACATCTGCAGGGTTGTCCTTTGTTGACACATACTGGAATTCTATGTCGCTGTGATTGCGAATTTCCCGTAATCTATTTTCCACAAACATTGTCAGTGATTTCTTTGTCCTGATCCACTGTAGTACGCATTGCGAATCAGTCCACAGTATCTTCTCTGAAATAACCAGAGTAAGTTGACTCTCAACAAATGATAAGCTACGCACTCCTATGAGAATAGCCAACAACTCTAGTCTTGGAAGGGAAATCTTCTCATTAGGTGCCAGGCGAGTTTTCGAAAATGTAATATTGCATATACTTGTATCCTTGTTGAATATCTGTAGGTAAATAGATGTGGCATACGCTTTTGTAGAGGCATCACAAAAGCACAGTAATCTGCAGGTAACTTCTCCTTGTAGCCCAATGTATCTTGAATTTGACACTGTGGAATATTTTGTAGATCTGTAGATATCTGTTGCCATTGTTGAACATCTTCTTCTGTAAGCTGCTCATCCCAATCTAGATTCTTCCTCCACAACATCTGGAGAAATAACTTTGTCTTTAAAGTCACTGGAGTGAGAAATCCAAGAGGATCATAAACCGAGGCTACTCGTTGTAGTATTTCTCTTTTTGTAACTGGCACAGCATCTGTTTGATATTTCAAACATGGTACTGTAAGTGTATCGTCAGTGAGGTTCCATGTCAATCCTAGAATCTTCATCTGCTCTCTCTTGGACTGGTCTGGATTTGGAATGGAACTGTAGAACTCCTGGTTATTTGAAGCCCAGTCTCTGAGGTTCATTGACATGGCACTAAATATCTCTTTACTCTCCTTGTAAAGAATCTCTGCTTCTCTAATACTGTCTACTCCAGTGATTACATTGTCAACATAGATATTGTTCCTAATATTTTCCGCTGTTTTACTCTCATACATTGAGAGGTGATGATCAATAGTTGCTGCCAGAAGAAATGGGCTGGATACAACACCAAACGGCACTCTGCAGAATCGGTATACTTCAATGTTGTTGTCTATGTCCTGGGTGTTTACATCCTTTAGCCAAAAGAATCTGGTAGCATCTCTGTCCTTAACTTGCAATCCAACTTGCAGGAAAGCTTTCTCTATGTCTGCCACAATTCCAATCCTATTCATTCTAAAGCGCATAAGTAGCCCACATAAATCATGTAGCATAACAGGTCCTCTATGTAGACATTCATTGAGACTAAGGTTACTCTGTTTCGACTTTGCTGATGCATCATATACTACTCTGACTTTTGTGGTTGGCTTCGTTGGGTCAATAACTGCATGATGTGGGATATAATGCTTTATTCCTGTGTTTTCACTTCTGAGCGAAATTTTTTCTATAATTCCCTTCTTGCATTGATCCTGGATAATTTCATCATACTTTTGTAAGAAGTCTGGTTTACTTTGCATCTTATGCACAAGTGATTTGAATCTTCCATATGCAAGTTCTCTGTTCTCAGGAAGCTCAGGACATGAATTCTTCCATGGCCAAGTGACATGGTATCTGCTGTTCTCCATCTCTAGGGTGCTGTTAAAATTTCTCATTGCTTCATCATCATCTGATGTATAGGGGGAGTCTTTGATTCCTATAGTCTCTAAATTCCAGAAGTCCTCGAGTGGCGGTTTCATTGGTAAACATCTATCTGCAGAACGTAGACAGCACTCTGTAATTGATAGCAATCCATTCGCTATCATCATCTGTTGCTCTTCTCTCTCTTCAATACTGATTTTAGTTCTTCCAGTTATGATCCATCCAAGTTTGGATCCTAATAAATACAGTCCATCCTGTATCTCTATTTTCTCTGATGAAATGATGTCGAGATAATAGTCATTTCCAATAAGTACGTCTACTGTACATTCTTCAAAGGCTGTTGGAACAGTGTCGGCCAACTGAAGATGTCTACACACACCAAGCAACCTTTCCTTTGCACTATGTGGTATGGGTCTTCTAAGTATATTTCCTGTGATTTTTGGCACAACATTCCCATTGACAGTCATAGATTCCCCGTTCTTAAGCTTCATTTTCAACATAACTTGTGGCGTTTTCACTCTCTTAGGCTTGTCAGCACCAAATGTGACCAGGGAAATCTCTTCGGTTGGGCCCATTCTCAGGTTTAATCTCCTTGCTAGATCCTCGGTAATATAAGTTCTCTGAGATCCGGAGTCCATTACAATCCGGACAGCTTCTTTCTTATCAGTTACAGAATTGAATACTTCTGTGTATGCAGTCTGCATCAATACAATATCCCCTGATGTAAACATGCTGTTTTCCTGTAATGATTCTGCTTTGGGAGGTGTCTCACTTTGTGTCTCATCAGCTAAATAAGAGGATTCTTTCTGTGCTGTCCTTTCCTGTCTTGGGAACTTATCAGTCAAGTTTGATGTAACTCTTTCACGAGGAAATTTCTTTGGACACAGGCTCCTATGATGATTTCTAATCTCTTTACAATGAAAACATGGTTTATGCAATCTGCAGTCTTTATTCTGTGTCCAGACCTTAGGCATAAAAAGCACTTTCCTCTAATTCTTTCCTTTCGTTCTTCTATGGTTTTGTATTTCCTGCACTCGTCAGTCCAATGACATCCATCACAAAAACTACATACAGGAGACTTCACATTTCGGTCCTTTGATTCTTTGGTAGAAATCATTAATGCCTCTGCAGATGAATGATTTTCCACATGGTGATGGCTATCTAAAGCTTGAACTTCTGTAGATTCCTTAGCTGTGATGTAAGCCTTCAACAAATCTCTAAGTTTCTGAACTGTCCATTTGTCTCTGCTTCCTTTCTGGATTTCAAGCTGCAACAGTGTTTCTCTAGGTAACTTTGACGTAATCATCGACACAAACACATCCTGGTTTACATCTTGACGCAGTGCTTCCAAACTCCTCATGTGCTTCTCAAGGTCATCATATAGTTTTCTCAGACTCAGTGTGTCATTGGTCACAGGCTGTATGTTGATCAGTTCCATATAATGTTTGTTGACTACTGACTGCGTATCTCCAAATCTCTCCCGAATGATATCAATGGCTACGTCATAGTTTTCGTGCGAGAGTGATAGTCCTGATATTGCTGCTTTGGCATCTCCTGTGAGTTTGCTTTGCAGATAGTTAAATTTCTCAATCCTTGAAAGCTTACCGTTCCTGTTGATTGTAGCATCAAACGCATCCCAGAATTCCTTAAATTTAATCTTATCGCCACTGTATGAGGGTAGTTCCAGCTTTGGGAGTTTTACAGACAAAGATTCCTTGGGTACTGTGTGACTTTGAGACTGACGGATCTGCAGTTCTTGAAATTGTAGAATCTGCTGCTGCATTTTCTCCTGTAAAAATACAATCTGGTCTATTCTTGAATCTGTTGTTTGTTGTTTTGCTTTCGTAGTGGTTATTCTCTCCTGTATACTACTCTCCATCATCATGAGCTTATCTGTGCACTCAGTGGCTTCAGCTAACAATGAAAATAATCTTTCGCTGTCACTTGTAAATTGTTTTACTTCGCTTTGATCTACCTCTTTGGTTTCCACAGCAATGGACCATTTCTCTATATTTTCCTCTAATTTGCCACTAAAGTCTTTGAGCCGCCTTGTCGCCGATTCCACATGACGCAGTAGATCGGGTAAGTCCTCTTCCATGACATCCTGGGAAATTAGATTGACGCTTTTTGTCATCTCCTTCTGAATCAAATTTTGGTAACGCGTACAGTTTCCCTTCAGGTACGGAAGCGACATTGTTGAACGGTTTCCGTGTGCGTTTGTAAGTCTCTAATGTTGACGGAAGGGTCCCGGGTTCCGGCACCAAACAATGTGGCGATGGCTGTTCAATTCCTAACGAATTCACACACGGATAAGCAATTCACACATTTAATATACAATACACCTCATCATATAATACATTTACTGATTTACATAAACACAAGTAAACAAACACATTCAATGACAATGAAATATGCAAATAAATATGTAATTAGGCCCTATCTATCTAAATCACACAATTCAATAATCACCACATTGGATACAAATAAGTTGGAGCTAATAGTAAAGTATGGATAAAAGCTACAGATCTAAATTCTAATGAATATAAATAAACAAACAAGATCAACACATAAATCTGTTTATAATCTGTGATTTACTTTCTTATTCTTTCTAATGCCCTATTTTACTTACTTTACCTTTATCTCTAAACTCTCTGTATACCTACTCCTGATTCTATATTCAAATACTTAACCTATATATCTAAAACCTTGATTACTGTCTTCTGCTCAGTTTACTTCCTATTCTCAAAAGTAACAAACGTAAACAACCGGACTAAAAACGGACATGGACTAAATAACTAATCATGTTCTGATAAAAACGGATAACTTAAATACACTACATACAACAAATAAAATAAAACTGATAATAAAGCATAGTAATCATAAATCATGAAAATAATATAAAAAGTCAAATGTCATTGCGGATTCGCAACAGCGATTCCTACTTTCGTTTTCGGTCGAGCATGGTTATTCTGAGAGTTATCGCCCCTAACACTTTTACTTGAAAACGCATAGGCGATAGTTCGTCGGTGATTTTGTTTACTCGGCACTCTAAATCAATCAACATTCAGAGTCGTGTTGCGTTAATTAACAAAACCACTGTTGTTGTTTATTTTACAAAATCAAATTTCAGTGAAGTAAGAGTATTGTTTTCAAAGGTGTGAATTTCTTTGAGGTGTACGGAGTAGATCAGATGTAAACATCTAGCACCTGGAATAGCATTATATTTAACAGAATGGACAATTAGCCTGATTGCAATATAGATCATATGAATACTGGGGGATACTTAGATAACTGAAGTATTCGCGATTTTCTGTACGAGATATCCAAGGCTTCACAGTGTAGACATGACCGGGATTAGCGGCTCACTTCGACACATCCCGAGTATCTAACACATCCGAGTCAAAACGTAAAATAATGAATATTGTAATTTATTTAATGTCTTTCAAATTTAATAACAGATTTCCAGCATTAATGTAGAAAAAGATTAATCTCTCACTTACTTTCTTCTACCGGCCAGAGATGCAGTGCAGATTTTTTTTAGTTGCAAGTGCACATAAATGATTTTTACAACAAAATGTAAGAAATCATAAGCCAGCATATTGTATTTCAGATGTTTAGCTATTCTTTATTTTATTTTAAACTGTTAAAACCATACTTGATATTCTTATTAACGAATTTCAAATACTTTTACAGATCTGTATTGTACAAATTATTTCTGTACATTATTTGCTATATGCCTTTACAGCAGAAAATAGGCAACCTGCATTAAGTGACCTATATTTCATTCTCCGTTGGACGGTCTCTTAATACAGGTTTAACTGTAGTTTATTTACTTCGAATTAAAATTTACGTCGCATTTTAATTCACATCAAATTTACTTCGCATTAACTCCGTGTGAACACAAATAAAGTCAACGCGCATTAATTGTAGACGCATGTGTAATGACAAATTTGAGCCACATGCGTCATACTCATGGTTAACTCTCTCTCTCTCTCTCTCTCTCTCTCTCTCTCTCTCTCTCTCTCTCTCTCTGTTATTTTTGAGCCAAAAACTTATCAAAGTAATCACCAAGAAACATCTACAAACAGTTTGTCACTAGATAGTGTCAGACGTAAATCTATGCTATGTACAGCACACTGAGTAATACATATGGAAGGATATTGCTTTCAGATATGATAAAAATGTTAATTTAAAATTATGACAATATGAATTTTTTGACATTTTTTCCCCACAAATATGTCTCTCATTATTTAAATTTTATGCCATTTTATGCCACATAACGTCATAATAGACTTTTAATCTGGAATTAAAATCACGTCATAACGTTATTCATCGAAATGGTAAAAGAGACGCCCAGAAGTATTGACTGGGCTCATATGATGCTTTACGGTTCATAAAGTGTAAACTTATCTCAACCAGGTTATATTCGTATAATGCTCCGTTACAAACCCCGACTGAAATGTACGCTCCTCTCCCTTTTCATCCGTAGCTCTCTGCGTGAAAATTTTTTTTTGTTCCTCATGAATATGCATGACGCAATGCGACCAATCGCTAAGTTTCCAAGCACAGATTAGTCGGAAATTTGAACTGTTTATAGAATGAGGCAAATTACTCCTGACCAATCAGAACGCTTGTTTTTCTACTTCTTCGGTAAACTAACCGAAACAGAACCCGTATGTATACAGATATGACGATTTCAACGCCGAACAGTTAAATATATAACAAATGAACAAACAGATGTATTTGGATTTATGATTTCTTGTCAAAGACAGTTTCGTTGAGTAAAGCCAAAATTTTCATAAAACTTAAGCGAACTTACTTCTGAGATTTAGAAAAAAAATCACTTTCTAGTCTCAACTTAGACCATCTCACTTTTGTTGTGCCATAAAGCTAGTTTTTTGCTCTATGGGCATTTTCTAACTTGAGACAGAAACTGAGATCAAAACCATGGAAACTGAGCAGGGAATTAATTGAATTGTGGGATGCTATTGCTTTTTATGTTTTGCAATGCCACGCCCACCAAATATTGTGCAATGCTTTGAAACAAAGAAATTTACAATAATATAGTGGTGATTTTTCCTTGGTTTATTGTGACGTCAAATTTGACGTTGTCGACGTCAATAACGTCGATTTATCGAATATGTTACACGTGCAGATGAACACAAGCAGTATTCTCGCGAGAGTTTTCGAAAATGGGTGAGACGTTACCAATTAAGAGTATATTTCCGGAATAATCATTAATATTCCAAAATCTCTATTTAGATCTGCTTTTAGCTGGCATAAAATCTAGATTTGACCAACCATGTTACAAAACTTATGTTAATCTTGAAAACCTCGTAATCAAGGCTTGCACAGGTCAAACGTTTGAAGAACAATTCAATTTTGTCACGACCCTATATAATACAGCTTTGAAGTCAAAGGATCTTCACTAGCAGCTGATGGTGTTAAAGGCTGTTTTACCAAAAGACTATACCAAGTGTGGTTGAATTTTTCAGACATTCAGATGAAAAAAAAGTCTATTTGCCGATATCCTCAAAATTTTCAAACTGATTTTGGTACTTCCTGCAAATAACGCCACCAGTAAGCGCTCATTCAACGCCTTGAAAAGATTGAAAACATCATCGAAGGGCATGCAGATTTTCTGAAGAATCAATGCAAATATATGTAAAGCCAGATTGAGTGAAATTAAATGATGCATTTATCTTACAGTGGAAGTACTTTTTCAAAGGAATTTACCAGATATAATAGAATTGAAAACAGATGATACTACTTTAAGGACGTTTCTACAAATGCAAATAATGATTTAAACCAGGACAATAAACACTAATTTAAACAATTCCCTGAGACCCGCATGACATGGCAGACAGTGGGGTTTTTTTTGTTTTGTTTTTTTGTTGTTGTTTTTTTGTTGTTTTTGTTTTCTTATTAAATATATGCTGAATTTCATTATAGAATCATTGCTCAATGCATTACCTTTTACAATATAAATGGAATTTCCTCATCTATCTAATTTGTCATGAGAGTTTCTGCCCTTACCATTGGTATGATTGCTCCAATATTCAAAAATGACAATATACAGATATTCATTGATGAAATGATGAACAATTTGCAGTATATGTATTATTTACACATATACATATTTCCAGGTGCAGTTATACTAATTCTCATCAGGAACTATTGTTTCATACACAATTTTCTTGTACTTCAGAAGTTATTACAGTGTTTACAATTTTATTAACAGATAAATGTATTTTGATTACCAGGTTTCTTAAACTTATTGCCATAGGTACTGAGTATGCAGTTGTTTAATACTTACCTGATGGGTTTTGTTTACCCTGCATATTTGAATGATTCTTAAAATAGAATAATATTTTAAGACTAAAAGAGAAGACATTTTTGTTGGCAGCCCTGCGGGTTAAACTTCGAGAAGAGGAATCATGTTTGAAGGTCTTATAGATTATTTCTTCCCCCAGAATTTAATAATGAAGATGTTAATTAAAACTCTTCATACACTTTGACAATTAGGTACTTTAACTGCCCGGGCGTCATCAGTTGGGAAACAGTTAAAGTCAACAATGCTCACTTGATCAAATAATGGTTCATGAAATTTCCCACCGACTCTACAGCCACCCCATAAGAACATACCATCCTATATCAAAGGAAAAACTAAGACAAACATTGATCACCAACTTCACTTAAACTTTCTTGTGAACAAACACAGTTGGTAATCGGTCTCATTTTTATTTTCCATCCCCTTTAAGATAAACAAATCATACATCTTTCATTATTTAATTGCATGTGCATTATCAGCACTAATATCCACAATTACTTATATATCTGTACATTATGAGCAATTACTTTATAGAGTTTGTTACTATAGAGTATAATGGGAAATATTACAAAATAAAAAAGATATAGTAAATAATAAAATAGGATAAACTACTGAATATATTATAGCATATAATAAATTATAGTATAAGGTATAATAGGTATAATACTATGAATACGTATAATACTGCAGAATACATGGAAAGTTTAAGATAATAAATTGATTCTACAAGATATTGACAACATGGATTAGATTTTAATCCATTTCACATCATTATATTTATTTTCAATGCATTAGGCCTTATTAACAACACTCTGCCCCGCCCCTTTCCCAACGTACATGTTGCCTACGTAATATACATGTCATTTGGATAAATACATGCTGATATATAGCTTGGGATTGGATAAGAATGGATAAAACATATAATTCCCTGATCTTTAGTAGGTCGAAAGTTTACTGGGATATGTACAAAGATATTGATAATCAAAGTGCAGCTCATTGCCATATACATGTTTTGCGGCATTAACGATAACCCCATGGCGTCATGGGTCAAACCGAAATATAACAATCATTTCATCATAATGGGGTTGTGATACAAATAGGATGTTCAGATTTGCATATTTTATTCAGAAACGATACTGCAAATCTTTTTAATGTATGATTATGAAAAAAGTTTCATTCAATAATACCGCTTTGTTTTGTTTGGTTTTTTGGTTTTTTTTTTCTTTTTTTTGTTTTTTTTTTGCCGCCATTACGCACTAAGCAATCCGGAAAAAATACTGATTGCCGAATACGTCTCTTTCATTTCGTCGATTTCTGCGCGAGACCACGGGCTGTGTTCATCTGCCCGTGTAGCACGTTCGATTTATCTGGAATCAGCTTATTGACGCTATGGCCGAAGAAGGACATCGACAGTCTTATTAGTCATTCAAAACCTAGCGGCCACGAGCTCTGTTGGAGTCGTTCCACAGGAGGGAGGTTCTTTCCGAAACTGTTATCATGGATGGGATAGAAGTCCCCATCATGGGAAGCAGGAAAAGAAGAGAGCATGGCAGGACGTGACGCAGTGAATGCAATAGATGTCTGTATAATTGACCCCCCTCCCAGTGAAAATATTAACAACGGCTACGTTTATAATATATAAATTTATTTATTTCATTTATATATTCAAGCCTGGGTCCCATCGGGCATCCAATTAAAATATGTAAACAAAGCATGTAAATGTGACATATAAAAAGAAGAGTTTCTTAATATCAAGCTTCTTGTCCGAGGCAAATTAAAACAGTGTTTATAATTTAGACCAACTTTTAAACCAGCATTTCAAGGAAACATACTTTTTTGCAAACAGCAAACAATTTGAAGTTTGAATGTTACAAGAAGAATAGGCATAAAAGTTAAAGGGTATATTAAACAGTCCTCCCCGAATACAAAACAGCAAAATCGGATTACAGGTTTTTCCTCGATTAACCAATAATAATTATCCCCGAGAACCCTATCCAGCTGCATATAAACACGGAATAATGTCGGATGTCTGAACTACGTAAACATGAATACATTGCCACCGCCATTCTTAAGCGAACCGTGGGGAGTAAACAAAACGAGAAATAACTCTCCCAGAGGTAAAAAAAAAAAAAAAAAAAATCTTGATATCTTTTTCCGTATTTACATGTTAATGTGTGTGTTTATAAAGTTATTCCACTATAAATTAATATCGTAATATCTAAAAATTAACCGGGGGAAAAATAGAAAGAAATTCAATATCGTAGGTTAAACTTCAAAATAACAAATAATTGATGCAGTATTTTTAGGCTAACCCTGGAATAGACTTCTCCGTTCGGACAACTCAAAAATGTGCAGTCTCAAAAGAGGCACGCTTGTAAGAATCCAAGTTGTCTGTGAAATGATTAAAACGGGTGACGGCATACCACTTGAGCAGCTCTACCTGTTGATGATTTGGAAAT
Organism: Ostrea denselamellosa; assembly: GCA_024699665.1. Classification (NCBI taxonomy): domain Eukaryota; kingdom Metazoa; phylum Mollusca; class Bivalvia; order Ostreida; family Ostreidae; genus Ostrea; species Ostrea denselamellosa. The sequence continues at coordinate 9,351,172 of JAMZEH010000017.1, read as the reverse complement.
GCCAAGAGACTCCCCGACAATATTGTAAAAAGAGCCAGTGAAAGAAATAGAGCGGCAAGAACATGCAGCAAAGGGGGAAGGAAAGAATCCGGCTCCGTCTGTCTCTGTAAATCATTGGAAACTAAGCCAACAGTCCATAAAATTATGTCACAACGAAAGCGGAAAGGAATAAAAACTTCATCCGCATCCAAATCCTCTAGCAGCCTGTCCTAGAATACCCGGGGCCGGGGCGCTCTCCTTCACCTGCGGGTGATGTTAAAGGGATTTAACCTGGCAGCTGCGGACGCCATATTGGAAGTGAGAAAAAAATCGCGTAGATGAAAACACCTTTCCAGCGATCTAACTTTCTGAGCTTAAAAGTGAGACCAAACTAGAAATCTGAGATTGAGACGAGAATTTTTATGGCACACCAAACTTGAGACTGAGAACGAAATCTGAGACGGTCTCTGATTTCGGTCTCAAAAGTGAGCTAGCTAAGTTTTATGGTCCTGGAGCCTGATCTTTTCACAAGCACATTGAAATTTGAATTAAATTGGATTATACCATACCGTCAGTCGTTGAGTCAATGACAATCTGATCCGGGACTGGACCAAAGGATGCATTTTTGAATATAAACAATGTTCACAGTGCTGAAGATGCTGGGGTTTTTTTTTTCGGTGGGGTGGGTTGTATTTTTTTATTGTTTTATTTTTTTTCGTTTTTTTTTATTTATTTTTTTTTGTTTAGTTTGTTTGTTTGTTGTTGTTTTTTGTGTGTATTTGTGTGTGTGTGTGTGTGTGTGTTGTTTTTTTGGGTTTTTTTTTTGTTTTGTTTTGTTTTGTTTTGTTTTTTGTTTGTGTTTATTGTTTATTATTTTTTTTTTTTTAGTAAGGAACACCACAAGACCCTCCCTCACACACATACCCTTTAAACACACACAGGGTTTTTTTTTAAAATATTCGATCATACATACCAAGATTTTTTTCCTGGTTTCTTCAGAAGGATATTTAGTTCCCATCCAAAGGGAATGTTTCTTGTCGGAAAAAAAAAATTGAACTTTATGCAGTAAAATGAAAAGTTTTCATCAGGTATACCGAAAAATGTACTCGGTGCTTACCCTATCTGTTTATTGTCGAAGGATTTGAGCATTTCCAAAGAGTTCTAAACTCCTGCATTGCTAGTGCTAACTTGCCGGTAACTATTTGTCTTCCATGTAGTGCTTTTATTTTACTTAAATACAATAAAATAGTCTTTGAACACATACCGACCCAATTTCTTGCTTAGACTTCGCATACCCCGTACTATACCAATCACTGTCCCCGCACGTGGCATTATGCACGGTGAATATCATCATTATTCAGAGGAGAATATATGAAGATTGACAATTTCTACCCAGAATTAGTGTTTACTTTCAAATCCTACCGTATATACAACTTCATATGACTTGTTCATAGTTAAATGAACGATCACTGTGGGAAGATATTACAACATATACTGTATTTTGAGGTGACACATTACACTAGAATTTTATTAATGAATTGTTTAAGCAATCGTGATGTCGCCAAGGAAAGAGTGATACAAACTTTCAAATATTTTTTTTTTACCGGAATGATAGGAAAGGTGTTTTGTTTGCAAATGAGAGATTTTAAAATCCAAACTTGGCGTTGATACATAAATATCCAGTAAAACCTGCGAAAAATAAAAATGAAGCTGCTCGATTTTTTGAAATAAAAAATATATTATGAAAATTATTATGATTTATTGCGCTTATATATATATATATATATATATATATATATATATATATATATATATAAATCTGCGACTAAGAAGACATCAAGAAACATAAATGAGACAATCATATTGAAAGAAGATGACAATATTTCAGAAATATCGCTATTTTTTTTTTTTATTCTAACCAAACCAGGGGAAAAGAGATCCCGTTCTTTGATAGAAATTTCTCTTGAATTATTCAATCCAATGTTGCTAAATTTAGGTACTTTAAATTCCTGTATTTATTTACTTAATTTGTAAACCATTTTACTTCAAGGGGTGTAGTTTTCTGATTACAATATTTTTTACGACTACTTTTTTTATAATTCCGATCGGGCTTGGTTCAAATTTGAAAAATCGCAATTTTCTAAATTTTGGTCATTTCATTTCAATTGCTTTTTAAAATACTTTTGTTCGATGTATCTATTTGCAAGTTGACATCTTTTATGAAGATCTCAAAATTCGCAAATAACATTTTTTTTTTTTTTTTTTTTGTATTTTGAGTAATGGTTTTTATCTTAAAAATTATAACGTCTATTTGAGTCTTATAGGCATATGCATGTATAATTATTAAATATTCATAACATTAATCAAATCACAGCGCAATTTCGACGCTAAAATCTCTTATTTGCAAGTAAACACCTTTTTATCATGGGGAGGGGGGGGGGGGGGTAACCAAAAATAATAATAATAAATAAATAAATAAATATAAAATAATGAAGAGGATTGTATCACTCTTTTAAACTACATTATCGATGTTTTAATGAGTCATAAAAGGTTTCTTTTTATATTGCAAACTCATATTGGGATATTAATATGAATTAAAATCAAGAATGAAAATGAAACTACTGTCCTATATAGATATAATATAAAAATAAAAATAAATGGTTACCTCTTTTCTTTTCTTTTAGATGTCTGAATGAGATAGGTCGGCACCGGTCAAAAAATACTAAAATAACAGCAATCTGTGACGTCACAATACTCTGTCCCAACTGTCGTCATAGTGTTCTCCTGGATGACGTCAACAAACTTAAAAATGGTGTTCGATTAAACTACGCACTGAGTTCAATAAAGGAAAGCCTAGCAACTTTTCAATCTGCGCCGAAGGTAAGGGAAGAATAAAGTATCACTAGCTGGTCTATGTTCCATGTTTTTGATGTCGCCCAGATGTACAATATACACAGCGTATCTTGGGTAGTTTAAAGTATGTCGTTTCCTACTTGGCGTGACAAGGGTTAGGGTTAAGCTGCATATTGATCATGGAAACTGCACAGTTGTGGTATGTATGTCAGCGCCATTTTTATGGGGACAGGCCAACTAGACGTGTTTTTAAATCCATACAGAAAGGGTGTGACAGGAATATATATCGGTCGTTCAAAAGGAAAAACTGACTCGCATATTTTTTTGCAATAATAAAGTCACGGCATCACTAATTAGGTTTTACTGTGCGCCTCCCCCCATTTTACTAGTCCCAAACGGCTATTTCGAAATAAAACGCTCTATCAGAATGAGGAAGGTTATCCAATGCCGCGGAATAACAAGTCAACTGAATAGCAAATTTGAATATTCAAGTATTTCGCAGACTTAATGGATTTTAATTCAGAGGAATTTTGCACGGACAGTTGCAGGTTACCCGTGAGTTACATGTCCCCGATCAGAAATAAACATTAAGTCGTACGTGTCATTTTCTAATGTGAAAGAAATATATTATATTTTTGTTGTATACCATTTATCGAATTGAATTGTGCTTTTTCCGCAATGCTATGTATGAATTCATCAATAGCCGATGAATTTCACTATATTTTGTCATTTCATTATTTAAAAAAGAGTAAGAAAAATGCACATACTACAACATATCTATTTTAAAATTTCACAATCTATTTTCTTTTAGCAACTTCAATTTTGCTAGATTTTTCAAAATATTAAATTAGAGGGTCAAGTCAGTGTTGTTACTGAATTTATATTGATTTGTCAAAAATAATGAATTGGCGGATCAAATTCCGGGCTAATACGCCCGTTACATATGTATATAGAGGAGATACGATTTACTGTTATGTATGTACCTAAATACGCATGTATATACCAGTCTATTGTGAATATAGATACATTTTTCTGTGTCATCTTTATTGATTTGTGTGAAGAAAGGATTTTATCGGATATACGAATATTTATATCTGAATCTTTATTTGGACCAATTACAGCCTAATTATCACACATATCTCAAATACAGGCCTAGGATAATGCACTTACACTTCTGAGGTAATATCCAATGACCTTGTTTTAAATCCCGTCCCCCCCCCCTCTATCTCCCCCCCCCCCCCCAAAAAAAAAGCATTCAATAAATGGAATTCACTCGACGTAGATTTATATTGAGACTCGCACAATGGGGGAGGGGGTCAATACCCATTGACCTTGTTTTACATCACCCGCCCCACCAATAAAAAGAAAAAAAATGCATTAAATTGAATTCACTCGTCGTCGTTATATATCAAAACATAAATAACAAAAGGAGGGGGTTATTTCCACGGTTTTTTTTTTAAATAGTGTCTGCAAAAACCAGCTATGTGCTTCGATAATGGTTTCTGACGAATAATATATTTACTATTATTTTTTTTAAATTCCTTTATTCGACAATGCTCAAATTACGCAATATCTAATTTTTTTTTTATCACTTCTTGTCCGGCATCCAAACTTAAGCAGTCTATGCGCAAAAAAAACCAAAAAAAAAAAACAAAAACAAAAACACAAACACACACACACACACACTCTCTCTCTAGACTTGTGTGTACCGAGTTTATTATCATTTCATATACAAAGAGCAAAACAACAGAGCTGCCTTTCGGGGGTACCGAGTTAACTATCAACATAACTAGTCCGACTTCTAGGCTACTGTAACCACGTGCTTTATAGGTATACCATCTACGATTTCCTACACAAAGGCCCATTTGCCAGACCTGCCTTTTAAGGATACCGAGTTAATTATCTACCCATGAATAGTCCCACTTCTAGGCTGCTATACTGACCAACCATTGAGGGATACCAACTAAGCTTTCCTACACAAAGAACAATATACCAGACCTGCCTATCAGGGATACCAAGTTAACTGTCAATCCATATCTACGTTCGAATTCTAGGCAACTATACTGACCTGCCTTTACCGACTAAGCTTTTCTACACAAAGATTGACATACCGGACCTGCCTTTCAGGGATATCGAATTAATTATCAACGCATAACTAGCCCGACTTCTAAGCTACTGTAACCACCTGCCTTATAGGGATATCGACTAAGGTTTTTTACACAAAGAGTAACATACCGAGCCTGTCTTTCAGAGATACCAAGTTAATTGTCAATACATAAGTAGTCCGACTTCTATACTACTGAACTGGCCTGCCTTTGGAAGATACCAACTAATTGTTTCCATATTAAATGGATTACACATAATCTGCCCTACAGGGACACCGTGTTAATTTCTCATTGACACCTTGAACTTCTAAGGTACTGCACTAGCCTGAATTTGAGGGATATCCAATAAGTTTTCGTATATAAACGAAGCTATTAAATCCCACTTCACGCACCTAACATAATTTCTACCATGGAATAAAGATGTTCAATACTGGCAAATGACACACAGTTATACACTTTGTTCTGTAATAGAAATTACACTTATTCCATAATTCGACCATTTACTACTGTTCGTGTTGCTAGCCCTTTGTAGTGTTTTATATAGCCTCGATATTGAGATGCAATACTTTTAATGTTAATTGTTGTTATTTATGATACTCTCTCTCTCTCTCTCTGTGTGTGTGTTTGTGTGTAAAGACTCCTTATATTTTTTGCTTGATTGAAATATAACTTGCAGCTTAATCAATAAATCCACTGAGCGAAGATAAGATACGAACTAAATTATCTATATCCAAATACACTCAAGAGTAGGGTATATCACTATAGCAAATCTTGGGTACAAGTATGTATCATCGACTTTAGAAAGCTCGATACAATATAACCTTATGCATTTAAAATTCTTACCGATATACCAACTTATCCATCAAAAGAGGTGATTATTATTATAAACTTGGTTAACAATTTTAAGTGAGAGTTACGGGGATAATTAATACGGTCTTCAATATGATAGTCGTACGTACGAGGGCTGATTGATATGATGTGAACCTCATATGTAATGGTTTGAATTTTGGCGGATATATTGCATTATGTTTCATAATTCCCTTCAGTATCTATATACTTTTAAGGGTCACAATGCCACTTTTAAAGAAATCCTTTACATAATCGTTCAGATAGTCTTCCAATGCATATGACGTCATCATCGTACTGAAAGTGGTTACCGGAAATGGCCACTTCAGGTTTGGAAATATAAAAAAAAAAGTCTGATGGAGCGAGATCAGACGAATATGGCGGTTGCTCAATCAATTTAACACAATCGTTAATGGCAGCCATGACAATGACAGACCTGTGAACAGAGGCATTGTCCTGGTGGAACAACATACTGAGTTTTCAGCGGCGTTTGAGTTTACTATTTTCCCGTAACTGCCTCAAAAGTGATGCATAGTGTGTGTCATTGGTTGGTTATCCTTTTTGGAGATATTCTACCATCAACATCCCAGAAAACCGAGGCATTAACTGATGGAACAGTCTTTGCCTTCTTTGGTGGGGGTGGACCAGGATGCTTTCATTGTTTAGACTTTTTGTGGCCTCTGGGGTAAAATAATGGACTCGTGTTTCATCCATAGTAACAAATCTCTGAAGAAAGTTAGCAGGATTTACCTCTAAAAGGTTTAGATTAGCACGCGACAAAGCGCACCTGGCGTGCTGCTGTCAACTGTCAGACGTTTTGGTACTAAGAGCTGAAAGCTTTCTCATTGCTTCTAAGTCAAAATGGAATGTACTCTTTCCTGAAAAAAGTCAACTCTACTGGATAAATACCTATCTGAAACTCGCCTGTCAGTCATGACAATATCATGTACTTTACTGAGGATTTCTAGGGTTGCAACAGTGACATGCCTTCCAGGACGGGGGTCATCCTCAAGGCTCTGCCTGCTGCGTTTAAAGTCCGCCACCCAGCGTTTTACTGTAGGATATGAAGGGACATCTTTCCCCAGTGTTGCTACCGTAGATGTTAAATCTTTCTTATGCAAATATTAGATTACTGTTCTTTTACCGACTTTGTCCAATTTGCAAAAGTCACTTGCCTTCTTTACTTTAGAATGCTACCTCGTCGATATTAACTGACCAAATGACACCAGTCTTCGGGTAAACGATCTTAAATAATCAGAGAATAGTAAGGCTTAAAAAGAACATCGATGCTAACTTCCCTTAATGCAAGGCTCACAGCATATCAATAAGCCCTCGTAGTATAATCAGCCTGAATAGCCGGGTCAAAGGTCAAGTGATGACGTAATAATGGAAGCCAGGAGCGCTATGACTCTAACAATGGGAGAGAGGCGGAGCGCGATGACGTTAAAATGCCAATGACGTACTAGGTTAAGTAGGACTAGGTCGGGTATCACGTAACAATGGAAGCCATGAGCGTTTTAACGTTAGGTCGGGTATGACGAAACATATGAAGAGCAATATGACGTTAGGTCGGGTATTGCATAAGAATACAAAAGACTTATGACGTTAAAGGGGCATAAATACGATTTAACAGAAAATTTTCATTTTTTCCCCCCATTTTGAATGTTTGAAATGCTAATTGCGCCAGTAGTGGTGTATAGGTAGTGATATGTGGTGTATGGGTAGTGGTGTGTGGTGTATGGGTCATTTTATGTGGTGTACGTGGTTTTATGTGGTGTACGTGGTTTTATGTGGTGTATGGTGGTATGTGGTATATAAACGGTTAATTGATTGTATATAGGTGGCGGTATATGGTGTATGGGTGGTGGTATGTGGTGTATGGGTAGTGGTGTGACGTATTTAAGTATCACAACCCATATACCACAAACCACTATCTACACACCACATACCATTACCCCTACATCACATACCCCTACCCATATCACCACCCCTACACCACATATCATCTTTCCCATCTGAATATGAAATAAATATATTCCAAGGGAAAACTCCGATACGTTCCGAATAAATAGATCAACTTGCGTTCACCATGCTCTCACCGTTCACTTTGCGTTCAGCGTTCCCTCGCCGTTCAGCGTGCGTTCACCTTTCGCTCACCGCTCACCGTGCGTTCACCGCTCACCGTGCGCTCACCGCTCACCGTGCGTTCACCGTTCGCTCAACGTTCAAGTGGGAAATTAGAACGTTTCAGGGACTATAGCACTCCTGGCTTTTTTCCTTTGTCATAGCGATCCGAGCTTTTATTGCAACGTCATCACTTAACATTTGAACCACCATTGTTACATCATCATTTAAGCTTTGAACCACCATATAACGTCATTACCTGACTTTTGACCTACGTTTCCAGTCTGTTTATACTACTATCGTAATTTGTCGCATAACATTTTATTGTTTATATTTACAACTTTATTGTAATTCGTTATTTAGTATTAAGGAAATTACTCAAAAGATCATATGAAAGAGATGTTTAATTCAAATATCAGTTATTTATTCAGTTATCAATATCATTTGTTCCTTTATTGGGCAGGGTAATCCAATGACTGTTCAATTCAATAGAATTATAGTTATATTATTTACACAATCGTAGCGTGCAATGATTTATCAATTGTTATAATATTAATGATATCATCTAGTTATTCTTTGGAGTTATTAATTAATGATTTGTCAATTTAATACAATTATTTCTCTCAGTAATTAAATTATTGAAGAAAAGTGAAGATAACACTCAATGATCAATCTCATAAAGAATAAAAAGAAATTGAGAGTAGGGCAAACGCGAATCCCTGAACAACCACAGGTAGTATCAAATCCTTTGGAGGATGAAGCATCGTTTGTTGACCGGTCATATCCGGTCATATACGTCATGAATCCTCTATCTTGATAAGGTAAATGAAGTTTTCTGTTTCTTTGTTTTCCGCCACACTGAACAATTTTTCAGTTATTTGGTGGCGTCCATTTGGTTTTATTGGAGGAGAGAACCCAGATATAATGTACCCGACATTCCGAAAGTAGATTGGCAAATAATTCTGGATAGGATAATTTCTTCTATCAAAAATTAGGATTATTTATCCTATTTAACCAATATTATATGGGATAAATCCTGTCTAACAGTGTGTAGGATATAACATCTCATGTAACGCACACACAGGATTTTTTCTCTCATGTAAGTTAAAAATATAGGGTAAAGTGTCCAAAGGACTTTTTATCCCATAGGATTATTGTAGGATTTTTGGACGATTGAAAATCCTGCCATTCTCCTATTGGACATTTGTCGTTGGATGTTGATATCTTTTATTCTACAAGGACGTGCCAGCCCAACCTTGGATGGTGACATACCGCAAGAAAATCCCACCATATGCACTTTGATTGTTCTCAAAGTGTTTATCATAAAGGGTAGCAAAACGTCCGGAATTTGTCGTGCCCGGAGTTAAACGTCGCACTGTTTATAGATACTCTACATATCAGATTTCTCGCAGAAATTACAGAATTTATAGTTTTTCACAATAGGTAGACGCTGCTACAAATACCGAAACAAACGCAGTACTGGATGAAAAGCTGGAAAACATAGAGCAGAATATCAACGCCGTCTTCTACCAACTGCAGAAAAGGGGCAATGTTATTCACAGCGCTTATTCCGAGATCACCAAAATCAGGGAGAGAAAAGATTTGGAATCCGTTAGTCATCAACGAAACAGTCGCTCACTGAACCCAACACGCAGAACTGATAAAACTGTCGACGTTCTAAAGAGCAAACTCAATGTCAACCAGCCCGAATTTGTTCCACGTAGTCATGCCAACATGAAACAATATCAAAATTCGAGAGGAAATCGGTTTTATGAGCAAGGTCAGTGGACCCCTACATCTAGTGCCAACCAATATCGCTACTGCCTTCCAACATTTGACCCCGCCATCGTTTCCATTTACGGCCCATCACGATAGAAACAACAAAATAATTTCATATTCAGTGCTTTATTTCAAAATAATGACCTTTTTTAATTTTCGTACGACGCCAATATAGTTTTGTACGTCTGGGATTTTTCCAGAAACATTTATTACTTTCTAATATTTTTATGTACTTTAAATACTATATGTTTTGATAAAGATTTTTGTTTAATAAAAGTGTATTTTCATAATAATGTGTCTTATAAATTAGTTAAGATTGTGTCTTTCCAGCCCAGTCTTATCTATTATGGCAAAGATAATAGCAACATCAACAGTTAGGACTGCATATGATTATTGGAGTTATCAGGCATGCGTCCTATTCAAAATTCATCAAACTGTCCATCTTTCAAAATTTTGATTGGGATCATCTTCTTTTATTATGTTACAACTGGTCATTTTATGTGGGCATTTAGATATCAGCATGTTTTTTTTTCCATTAGAAAATAAAAGCTAAATTGTTGAAAATATTGCAATTCAATTCAATTAGCTGCTTTGAATTCGCTACCGCTATTCAAAAGCGGTAGAGGAATCAAAACAACTAGTTTTATTTAGATTGAAATATTTGCTCACGAAAAGCTAAACCACTAAAACAAATTCATCACTACGAGGGTTTAATGGAATCGTATTTCATTTTGTACGTCGGTTGGTTAGTGATATGAAAAGGTGAAGATAACGAACAACGATCAATCTCATAAATCCTACAAATACAAAATTGAGGGTTTAGCAAACAAGGACATCTAAAAACACCAGACGTAGGATATTGACATCACCTTTTCGTCCTAAATATCATAAAAATCTTATTTGCAAATACCAGTTGTATGTTGGTTGAATGTTTCTGACGTGTCTCCTACCAATTGTTGGACGGTCTTTACATACAAGTAGTGATTTTAACTACGGATTACTCCGTTTACTTGATCAAGACAAAGGATGCATGTATACAAATGCATGAAATTGTTTTCAGTAGTTCTTAAAACGTTGTAACTATTAAATATGGGATGGTTTGCGATTGCATATTTGTAAAACACATTAAGTATATGTACAAGCGTTTCATTTGTGTCATGGTACATTATATAAATAGTTCATGTAGTTGAGGGTAATATTGAAAATTTTCACCCCGAGAAAAACCATTGTCAACCGAGGCGTAGCCAAGGTTGACAATGGTTTTTCGAGGGGTGAAAATTTTCAATATTACCCTCAACTACATGAACTATTTGTTTTATTATACTGAATGTCTGTTTTATCATGCTCAATGATATTCTGAGTCCGAATAGATACATAAAACAATCTCAAACTTTCGTTCAACTCCTGCTTGGAATAACTTTCAAACTCCGAACTTTTGTTTCTCTCTGCTAAAAACTTCCGAAATAAGTTCACGGACCTTTTCACTGTCCTTTACGTGCTTTTTGAGTTCTTTTCTTCAAGTAGTCTTTGTATATCATTCTCATTCACGTTTGCAAACACGTTGTCGCTATTGTCTGTTGACGTTTAATGAATCAATGTAATGCGATATTTTGAATATCAACCACAATCAGCGTAATAGTTGCGTGAATTACAAACGCTCAAGCTACGGCGTCTAGCAATCTACGGTGAACCGTACGCGCATAAATTTGACGCATGTGATATTTTTTAGAATATCTCCCGTCGTTAAGTAATACTTCCCGTTGCTAGATAATATCACCCTGGAGGGCGTGGCTTTCTGTCCTCAGAGGGGAATAGTATGTTTTTACAAATGTTTCTCGGCCAATCAGATCAGAGTATTTTACATGAAAGTATAATAATGTAAATTCTACGATGACGGAATACGTTGAGCGGTTGGCAAACACATGTAATGGCTGCACCGGGTTTTTTTTTTCTGGAACCACAGAAATATGACGTCATAAACGTCAATACATACAATGGTCGTATGCACAGGCACTTGACGTTTTAAATGTTTAATTTTAGAAAATGTCTCCTGCAAACAAACTATTCACAAAGTATATCACGCCGAAATTTTGGTTTTCTTTTTTACCAGTTGCATCGCTTGCAATTTTCGGTGAACAGTTCTGTATAATGTTATAGTTAGACACCTACCATTTAGAACCAACTTTGTCAAGGTCTTACCTCTCACATCATCATGGTGGGGGGGGGGGTTATTTTCGACATTTTCATCCTCAAGGCAGTGGTGCCCATGAAAAATGAAAATTCCATTGTGATAATTTGCAAATCACAACAAAACTGAAAATGTTTAATTTTTTTTTAACAATATTTTATTCCTGTATATATAATAGGTGTACATAAATAAGACTTGGGCAGCAGGCACACTGTAGGTGCCGGCTTGCAGTATGACTATATAAATGACTATATATATGACTCGGCTACGCCTCGGTTGACAATGGTTTTTCTCGGGGTGAAAATTTTCAATATTACCCTCAACTACATGAACTATTTCTTTTATTATATTGAATGTCTTTCGTTCAACTCCTGCTTGGAATAACTTTCAAACTCCGAACTTTTGTTTCTCTCTGCTAAAAACTTCCAACATAAGTTCACGGACCTTTTCACTGTCCTTTGCGTGCTTTTTGAGTTCTTTTCTTCAAGTAGTCTTTGTATATGATTCTCATTCACGTTTGCAAACATGTTGTCGCTATCGTCTGTTGACGTTTAATGAATCAATGCAATGCGATATTTCGAATATCAACCACAATCAGCGTAATAGTTGCGTGAATTACAAACGCTCAAGCGACGGCGTCTAGCAATCTACGGCGAACCGTACGCGCATAAATTTGACGCATATGATATTTTTTAGAATATCTCCCGTCGTTAAGTAATACTTCCCGTTGCTAGATAATATCACCCTGGAGGGCATGACTTTCTGTCCTCAGAGGGGAACTGTATGTTTTTACAAATGTTTCTCGGCCAATCAGATCGGAGTATTTTACATGAAAGTATAATAGAATTATATGTTTCATTATGCAGTGGAGCATTGAGTACATTGATATATATATATATATATATATATATATATATATATATATATATATATATATATATATATTACAATAGTATATATATAAAGCAAATAATAGTATGAATCTTCTACTTTTTTCAATAAAGAAATGTACCATAGCAAATATTTTTGAGTTAGTATTAAAAGATTCATCATTGACACCACAGAATAGCATTTCAATTGTTACAGGAATATTGATTACAGTTTTTAGATTATGTAGTTAGTATATTGATTGATTGATTATATATTGTTTAACGTCCCGCTCGAGAATCTTTCACTCAATGTGGACATTCTATGAAGTAATGGTAACTATCCTCATATGGATGACCACAATGATTACAAGAGGGATTATTGACAAGACAATGATTATAAAGACGTGCATTAAGATTGCTAGTTTGATTGCGAAGCTGGCAATGTATAATATTTACTTTACGTTTACCGTAGTTATATAATTTGGTATGTGTATGTCTTGTGGGCTTTGAGGTATAGCATAAGTATTAGTGGCTCTAAGGTTATAATTATGATTTGGTGACTTGGATGATTCTAACATCTCTGCCAGGTAATTTGGGGCATACTGATTTAAAATTTTATAGAAGAGAATATACCGAAGGTTTTTTTCTTCTAATTTCTAAAGGTCCCCATCCCAATTCAGTATATAGTTTACTGGAAGAATTATATCTCATTCCTGTAATTATTCTTGCTGCTTCAATCTGTACACCCTCTAATAATTTTGAATCTTGCTCAGTGCTCCCATCCCATACAACATCAGTATATTCAAGTACTGACCTTATGAATGCAAAATATATTTTAATAAGTGAATCTCTATTAAGTCTATATTTCAGTTTTCTAAGAATGTTGAGACGTTTACATGCTTTTTGATAGATTCCTTGAATATGTGATGACCAACAACCATTTGACTGAAATTGAAGGCCTAGATGAAAATGTATGTCACATTTTACAAATTTGTCACCATGGGTACCAAACAATATTGCAGGATAGGAGACTGTTTTTCTAGTGAAATCTACATTTACAGTTCTATCTGGATTAAAATCAACAGCCTACTGTTTAGACCAGCATCTAATTATTTCCAAATCAGATGTTAATGATTTTGCTGAACTAACTACATCTTTATCTACTATAACAAATAGAGATGTGCCATCTGAAAATAATCTTACCTGGTTTCTAGATTAGAATTTATGTCATTTATGTATAATAAGAATAAAAAGGGCCCTAGTACTGACCCTTGGAACACACCTGCTTCAGTACCCTTATAGGTAAATGAATAAATACTCTCTGGGTTCTATCACTAATCACTAATATAGTTTTCAATCCAATGATATATATTACCTTAGATAACAATTAGTCTTAATTTATGTGAAAAATTTTTATGCCAGACTCTGTGAAAAGCCTTAGAAATATCACAGAAGACAAATCTAACATCTTTACCTTTGTCCAAATTTGAAATAATATTGCTATAAGTTTCTATAAGCTGATTTACAGTGGAATTACCTGTCTGGAAGCCGGACTGTTGTTTTAATAATAATTCATTACCATGAACAAAATTATACAGGTGTTTGAATATAATTTTTCCCATAATTTTACATACTGAACCTGTTAGTGATATTGGTCTTTAATTAGCAGGATCTTGTGGATCACCTTTATTTTTATATACAGGCGTAATACTAGCCTTTTTCAAAATATTAGGGAGTTGACCTATTTCGAGGGATAAGTTAAAGAGTTTAGTTAAAGGTGTCTTTATGGAGTTAAAAATATTTTTTAGAATTTTGGGAAGAATACCATCTGGACCAGGTGGTTTTTTTATCATTAAGATTCAAAAGTTGGTCTGCTATAACAAGATCTGCAATAGAGTGCTGAGGAGGACCCGGACCATGTGGTATAATGTTAGGTTCTTTGTTTATTTTTGATACCGAAACAAAATGGCCATTGATTGCTTCAGCTTTTTTCTGTTGGATGAAAGTGTATGTTACCTTTTAATCGAATTGGTGGGGGTGGCTTATAACTTTTATGCAATTTTGAAAGAGACTTAACAATTCGCCACTATTTACCTGGGGGATTAATTTGTTATTTATTTGAAAGGTTAGTTTTTGTTTGTATTCATCAACAGATTTTCTTATGAGGCTAATAACTTTATTTCGAAGGTCTCTATAATTGTGCCAATGTTGTGGTGTTTTTATGTTTTATTTCTTTTATTTAGTTATTTATTTATTTATTTATTTTTTATTTTATTTATTTATTTATTTAGTTTTTGCTTTGCTTTATGGTACATTCTATTTCTTTGTCTCATACAGCGTCTAATAGCGTTGTTCATAAAAGGTCTATCCCTTGGTCGTATTGTTACATTTTATGGGGTATATGTTTGTCAATATGGTTGTTTAGTATATTGGTAAAGTTTGAATATATATCATTAATATTGTCACTTTGAAAAAAAAACAGTCATCCCAATTTATATTAGCAAGGTCCTGATTGAGTTGTGTAAAATAAGTTCTATAGAGAATATCGTATAAAGATTATCGTGTAGTGGTTCTAGTGTGTGGATTATGGTGTAGAAATTATCGTGTAATGACCATCATATAAAGATTATCATGTAGATACTTGCACGAGGATTATCTTGCAGAGAATATAGTATGGGACTTTCGAGTAGGGGTTATAATGTAGAGATTATAGTCACTGTGTATATGTTCCGATTCTCGTGTAGAGATTATCGAGTAGGGATTATTATGCAGAGATTGTCGTGCAGGGGTTATTTTGTTGGGATTTCCATGTAATTGTATTGAAAGTTGATGTTGATGATGATGAATAAAGAACAAAGTCATTCTATGTAAAATATGCAGATGAAAGTAGTGCTAAGATGCACGTGACGATTGTGGCATCCGTGACGGAGTTAGCAGCATTTGGTTTGTTCGGTTCGTCGTCGTATGTTGCGAAAAGACGAGTTGGTCCACCACTTCCGTCGAAAATCTTCATAACGGGTATATAAACGATGCTTCCACTTTCCGGAATGTTGTCCAAATTCGCCGCGTTCTCTATCCCTATAACGTTATATTTCCCCATAATCACGTGACAGGGAAATGTTTTGGTTTGTCCATAATCCGTTGAAGGACTGTCCACTCCTATGGCGTTGACCTGTCGTTTGGTTATTAACCACGTGACGGTCTCCTCATGCCAGCTAGGAAAATGAAACTTGGAAATATCGTTGTATTGAGGAGTTCCAAAGATAAGAGTTTTGTTTGGATATTTGTGAGACCAGCCAGAGTTCATTAAAACCACAGCGTGTCTGGGAATCTCTCCGTATTTTTCCTCCCATGCCCGTAAGTCATCGACAGACACTCTACAAATTAAATTAAAAAACAAAACAGTCATGCTAAAAATACAAAATAAAGTATTATTTATATAGTTACGTCAATTTAAAGGAGAAGGACAATAGTAGGTGATAAGAAGCACTTGTACAGAGAAACGACACAATTATATATGTGACAAATCATCTAAAAAGTACATAAATAAAAATATAAAAATCAAATACCGAATAATAAGACATCATATTTGCTAGTACGTATTCATAACGTATATTAACATAATCCAGTGGCGAGTATTGCATATTGCAAAGCGGTAGAATATGGGGTCAGATTTCTCTTCTTTTATTCATACGGGAGGAAGTTTGAATAGACTGGATAAAACGAACAAACTTCATTGAAATTGCAAGTTGGAAACTGAAGACAATAGTTGTAGTAAAAGGGTATCTGGAGGCGTGGATGTAACATAACGGAAAATTGACACTTCAATCATGCGCAGAAAAAGCTGTCAATCGAAGGATTTTGTAACGTTGAAACTGTAGCTCTCTGGTCTACTCATTTTTAGGTCACTTGAGTAAACTCAGGTGACCTACGGCAATATTGGTCTGCGTCCGTTGTCGAGCGTCGTCCTTTGTCCGTCATGCGTTAACAATTGAACAGTTTTAACTTCTTCTCGATAACTACCATTCAAATTTTTTTCAAATTTGGCTTTCGCAGTTTAAAATCAACATTTCTAACTTTTTAAATACTAGCATACGTTTGCGATAAATAATATGATCAGAATATATTATGAATGTACTATGAAATAAATTGAAGTGCAGTGCTGGAACATATTTAATAATAAAGATGTTTCATTAAAACTATTGTAAATTCAGCAAAGAAATAATTAGAATATCTGGGTATGCCTCGCGTAAAAATGAAATTTTAATTCATAAGGGCTGCGCAAGTCCCAGGGGCGTGCATCACTGATGTATATTAAATGACTTTGAATTGACTCAAATGTCATGAGAGGAACTAGTAGTAAAGTAGATGATAGGAGTTTATGTTTATAAAGAAGCAATCTCTACCAAGTTCATTGAAGGACATGTGTGGGAAATCCCCCATTTTTCTAGATTACCAACAGGAATCACAAGATAGGCATATTCGTGGGATATCTCCGTTAATTTAGAACACACACACACACACACACACACACACACACATATATATATATATATATATATATATATATATATATATATATATATATATATATATACGTCTTTCTATAGCTACATCAGAGTAGAAATATTAATTTAGATTTTATTTTCAATTACCTGTAATCCGGATCGTTCGTAACTTTGGATTTGACATTTATAATGACCCCTGGTCCATACAATTTTTCTATGGGAATTTGATGGATCCTCCAGCCGTCCTTTGAAGCGTGGGCCGGTGCATCTAAGTGAGTCCCTATGTGTTCTGGCATGGCAATATAGTTGTTTTCAAGCCTACAACAATTATATATATATATATATATATATATATATATATATATATATATATATATATATATATATATATATACACAGAGAGAGAGAGAGAGAGAGAGAGAGAGAGAGAGAGAGAGAGAGAGAGAGAGAGAAATCCTGCGCTATTTTAAAACGTTAATTTATTCATTAAATGTTCTGGAAAAAAAGTATAATTATGCGTATAATTATGAAAATACAAAATGATAGAGTTGTAGAGGTTATAACCGAGTAACAGAGAGCATGACTGTGTCTTGCAATAACGAAAGAGAAATCTAAATGGTTTAAGTCCCCTCTAATGAAATTCAGCGTCGAAAGGCTATATATAATTCATCTGCGTATGATTTTTTTAAAGAAAAGAAATGTGTTGTTTTTGTTTGTTTGTTTGTTTGTGTTTGAAATGGGCAATCGAAAAGTAAATGCACATGGTTACAATAGCTTGCATGTACAGTGTAAATATGACTTATAATTGGCGATGTATGAGTTCCGCTCTGATATGGCACAAATCATTTAGAATATTTTTTCGACAAAGAAGTTATTTCCTTCGATGATAATTTCGATGTTTAAAAGCAATAAAGTTCAAATTATATACGTATAATGACACGATTCTTCAGTATATCTAGAATTCTGACATCAATGATATAAATTGGTAGTTCAAGAAAAATCATCAAAAGAAAATCTTAAGGAGACCTCGCCCTTTCAGCTTATAGAACTAAGTCATGTTGATGTAGCCAACGCTCCTTGAAAGACGACACACATTTTGGATACAAATTATATCCATATCGAAAATGTGCATTTGTCACATGACTGAATATCCTTTGGAAGCGTGGGAGAAAGACACAGCCAGGGCCCGTGCTTCTTCATTATCAAAATAGTGGCACAACCATGGATGCCACCCTCCCCCTTTTACTCCTTTCGAATGACCATGTAATTATCATTAAATCTTAACTTAACTAAGGCCCGTATTGTTACCATTCAAGGTGCTTTTCTTGACGTTTACGTTCTCTCTCTCTCTCTCTCCCCCCCCCCCCCCCCCCCCCCCCCCCCCTTCATCTTATTTTTTTATTCCGCAATTAAAACTGTCGATTAGGTTTTCTTTTTATCTTAATTTTCAGTGTATCCGGTGAAGTTATTTCTTCCTATATCTTGACAGTTTACGGTGTGTGTGTGTGTGTGTGTGTGTGTGTGTGTGTGTATGGTAATGAATAAGCATCAGACTATATCATTGAATCACTATTCTAAACGTTACCTATTACTGCAGCAGGAATATACCTGATAAATTAGAAGTAGTTTTAATTTGAATAATTTGGTATGATATCCTATTGATTAATTAATTTGATTAATCCCCTAACTCTGTATTATTTTTGAAGTATTCTAAACTAATAATTGTTTTCTTTTACTCGTACCTGCATATTGTCAAAAGAGCGAAATAATTAATTATATGAAGGCTATTTAATGTATATGGGATATCTGACTGTATTTTTCGTATTGCCTGTTAAGCATTAAAGTCAGAGCAGCATATGATAGTCTGATTACGTTGCGCATCGTCAGGCTGATACTATAGCACACAGACTTTCAGACAACAACTAATACAAGGCATGAAACTTGCACAGACGTTTAATCAGGATGGGATACAATATCCCCGAGGTCACCCAGGTTATTATGGAACTTTGTTATAACATAAAAAAAATCTTATTCCGCCCTCCTGTAAACAAGTTGAGGGGGTATTTACTATGTATAAATGTCCTGTCGAAATTAACATGATTTAGGATGATAATAGTATTGTTTTGGTTAAAGGCACGTAGAATTAGGAAGTAAGCTTGATCTTACGAAAATTGACCTCACGTAAAACTATATCAGGATGTACCACCATGTGGTGTGTGTGTGTGTGTGTGTGTGTGTGTGTGTGTTTAATTGTTTGGTTTCTTTCTTTTATTACTTTTGTTTCTTAGTTTCTTTCTTTCTTTGTTTATGTAATTTTTTGGTGTTTTTAATGGTTTCGTTTGTTTGTTTGGTTTTTTTTTTTTATCTCCTCCTTCAGTTCTCCCCCTCCCCCATTTCAAAGTGGTTGTACCCCCCCCCCCCCCCCCTCCCCTTTACAAGATGGAGTTACGTCATTGCCTTGATTATCCCGATATGTACGCTACATAGCATGTCAAAATTATTATAAAAAAATGCTTTATATAAATTTAACCTAGGCTTGAATTCTCCCTTAGTGACCCATGACCGTTACGAATCTCCGTCTTTCAATGTTATTTATCATTTTTACAACTTACAGGTGGGCTGAATGATATATTCGTAGCATGTAGAAAATAACCATTATGATATAGGGGAAATGTGAAGAATGCGGCTGAAACCTTATTAGATTAGGTTGGATGAAGGAGCACAGTTCAGATGAACCCACTAAATGACAAGAGCGAACTGCTGTAAAGTCTGTGATCAGGGGGTCATGAATGTCTTAGCTGCCTTGGCCATGCATGCTATCTTCATAATAAATCCAAGATGCGGTATGAAGTGTATAGATTACGATATAAGAACTCCTTGTTTTTTGTTAGATATCCATGTCTACGTGGGGCACATCAGAGTTTTTCACGAAATATTTCCATTTTTAATTAATTCTCGATAAAGACACCGACATGCGATGAAATCGGGCTATTCAAGACAAAAAGAAATCAAAGGTGATTTAAAAAAAAATCATCTTTACCCAGAGAGATTATCTGAACGATTGTCAAATTGATATTTCAGGTTTCGACTCTATATCATGCGGTTAAATGCCTCTATTAGCTACTTTGACTTTGACGGAACCTTTATCATTTTATATTATTAAATCTTAATGCCAGGGGAAACTGGACCTCTACACAAACATTTCTGGGACAGACTGTACAAACTATTAGATGTCCCTCAAAGGACCTGTCTCCAGCAAGGAATTCGAAGTATTCCCTTGACCTCTGGAGGCCAGTCATGACCTATGACAATAACAGGAAAGTTAATCAATGGTCTGAACCTGGCTTATCTAGATACACTCTATTTGCCGTAATTCCTTACTTTGTGATTTTGTATTTAGATTTCTTTCTAGGGCTGGACCATGCCACACCGTATTTCCGACCGAGGTCATTTTCATTGTCCAAGGACAGACACTATCATGGAGAGCACGTCAGCCATTCATCCGGTACGCATTCAGTAAAATTCTCTTTCATGATATGTACCATGATTATGAAATAGAATTTTACTGAATACATACTCAATTGTTAGAATACTGAAATATGTTTTAAAACAGATGTATATGCTCCCCATCCTTTCAAAGCAAAGGGGTTATAATGTCGGTCAGTAGACCACATGTTGTCCTCACAGTATCGTGAGAAGCATTCACTTGAATAAAAGTTCGTATGTGGGTTGGTTATGAATAAAGAGAAAAGAGAACCCCCTTTTGATTTTCAGGTCAAAAGGTCAACGGGTGCAATACAGCACTTTGTAAATTCCGTGTCATCCCATTACCGCGAGAGGTGCCTTTGTTTGATAGTGATATTTCATACATAAGTTGTTCAATGGTAGTAAATAGTCCGAATTGATTTTTAGGTCAAAAGGTCAAAGATCATAAGATCCAATGCAGTACTCTGTAAAATTGGTGTTCGCCCAATATCTTGAAAACACTTTGTTTGATAGTGACATTTCATACATGGGTTAGATATTGGCAGTAGATAACATCTATTGGTTCTCAGGTCAAAGGTCACCGGGCGCAATGCCCCACTTTGTACAATGGGTGACCATCCAAAATTTTAGAACCCTTTCTTTGATAGTGATTATATTTTATACAGGGGTTAGAGGTCATTTGGTAGTAGATGACTCCCATTGATTTTCAGGTCAAAAGATCAAACATCACCAAGTGCAGTGTAGTACCCTATGCAATCGGTGTCCTCCCAATATCCTCCGGGAATCTTTTGCTAGGTTGCTATATTTCATATGTAGGTAAGTATTGATTTTTAGGTCAGAAGGTCAAAGGTCAGTGGGTACAATGTAGTACGATAAACAGTTGGTATCTGCCCAGATCATGAGAAGCCTGTTCGTGATAGTGATGATATTTCATGCATGTACTGGTCACTGATATTGGAGACTTCTGGTGATTTTCAGTTCCAAAGATCACCAAGTGCAGTGACGAACTCCATGCATTTGATGTTAGATAGAATGGTACACTATGCAATTGATGTCTACTCCATCTTTAAAGAAAAGGAGAAATATTCCAACTTTAACCATTCACCATAGCTTGACGAAATATAATAAATGAGCAACACATTGACAGGTAACTCGTCCTCTTTATGCCCCTGGAACTTTCTTGCTTTTATTTGGTAGTTTCACGAGTACAGATGACAAAGCTGAAGGGGGCATATATGTTTTACAAACAAGAAATATGAAATATTATAATCTTACTGCTAGATCTGTGATTATATAAATGGACATGAAGTATTTTAACTTTGACATTTAACCTCCGAATTAAGAGTCATAATTCTTGTATTTGATCTGGAACTTAAGATTCAAGTTCAACAGGGGAAGCAATCTGGTCTAGATAATAACCCTTACTCCAATAATAAAACCCTGACAACAAAATATGGATAGTCACAGGCATACATGCCTTTCTTTCGTTTCAGTAGCTCAGTGCAACAATGATGCCCATTTTAAGATATTAACAATACATTGTATTTTTTGTTCAGAGTTGAAATGCTTTGTCAAGTATGTCTAAACAAATAATTTATACTGCATAACAACTATAGTACTGTAATCGTTCTTTATTATAAAAAAGGTACTTAAACTGCTCATAAACCCTATAGAACATTTTTTGTTCTAATTCTCCTGACAATTGCGTGTGCCATCTGGCGTTTACCCCAATGTGTAGAATCACACTCAACCCTGTTTGATTCTAATCAATGCGTTCTCGAGCCCGAGCTATACAATTTTCCTCATGCACGTAGCAGCCGGTGATAGTGCATCCAAATCTTGACGTTCTCCACAGCTTCCGGTTTAGCAGGGCATGCAATGACTGATGAGATCACCAGTACAATGCTCATTTTTTGAAAAAAACTATCATCGATTTCTAAAAACAAATGTAATGGTGCAATATTGGTAACGTGACTCTACACATCGATAGATATTTCTGCATCATATATCATCGTAATTTTGAGTACTGACGATCAACGAAGTCTAAGATACCATGTATTGTCTGATCGTTATTGTCTTGTGTATGTATACTTGTTGAAAGGACTTGAGATAAAAATTGAACTATTCGCCAGCACCATCAAATCAACTCTTGTGCTTTTTCTTCTCTACATTAAGTGATTTTTGAACAAGAACCCCCATGAAACCTTGTTATGTGATGTACAACCAGAATTTTGACCTCATAAAAATCATGTTTTTCATGGTAGATTGCGATTTATTTAAATAAAATAATTACACTGTTAATTCAAATATATCATCTTACTGATGTACACAAGATGGATATAAACCTGATTTATGATGAACATATTGAATGGCGAAGTAAACAATGTGTAAATCGAATGTAGGGCAACACGGACCTCCGACAAAGGGTAGGTAGGACCAGGTGCCATGGAGGAGTAAGCATCCTCTGCTTACCGGTCACACCCGCCGTGAGCCCTTAATCGAAAATAGGTAATAAAATTTAATCGGATTTTAGTAATGATAGAAGTACATAATCAAATACTCCGCATTTCTGAATACATTTCACAGAAAAACCGAAATCCCACGATAATAACCTACAGTTCATGATAACTTTCTAAGGTCGGGGGTGTAGCATGCATACGTTGCCACTGGTATTTGCATATTGATCATGTTTAGAAATCTTACCAGACATTGTACTGTTTCGCAAATCCTCGGTGGAGCATGGTAAAATTATACGACGGGTTGGTTGGCCAGGTGATCGAATCTTTCTCCTGATTATGGGCAAGGTCCACAATTCTGGGTTTGGAATACGCAGGGCTCACTGCCAGGAGAAGCACGCAGCTGTATATCATAACGAGACTCATCCCCTCCAAAACGTGCAGCAAGCAGCAATTGTTTCAGCGATTGCTAACACGGGTTGGAGAAAGTGATATCCCTAACATGTTTCTCTGAATAAGACTACTTTCTTAGATAAAAACTTAATTTCGTCTGTGACAAACTGATTTTATATACTCATATCCAATTTGTAAGCATTTTCTTATCTATCGATTACAGATCACGAGCTTCATGTAGCTCAGATGAAGTGGAGAAAAATACATTGAAAATAGAAAATTGAGAAACTGTTTAACTAAAAATCCAAAGACACCCATTAGACGTGATACAAAGACACGCAAACTAAATAATCTTAATTTTGATTCGACAAGATGATTTGATCATCCATGGAATTCGAAACGATCATTCGAGGTTGATACATTGACCTAATTATCGAGAAGTTGTATCTTCGTGTCAGCCTAGTAATAAATTAAACATATTTTGCTTAATTGTAGTAAACGGCTACCGAATATGATTTTAACTCCGATCCCAGAAATTAATACCTTCAATTTACATTCGTATTACATACACCTTCTTTTGCAATAAACATCCAGTAAAACTGATCAGTGGATATAGATCGATGTACATTGTAGACGAAGATTTTGTATTTTACCATCATATTAAAAGTCAATATTTTGCTGGAAAAAAAAAATTAGAAAATTGATAAAAATAACTATTTGTTTGTTGAATTAAATTACATGTTAAAGCAAAGACAAAATATGAATTATATGCTAGCGGGAAAAAGAAACTGTACACTTAAAAGTTAAAAAAAACCAATAAAAGTATTCTTTCATCGCTCTTTATTCTTAAAGCAATATAAGCTGCCAAAATTACAATTTTTTATAGTGGCATTAAAAGAGGCTAAATGAACGTTGATATGATTGAAAAAAAGAACTGCATCGAATTTCCTCTCTTATGCATCGTTTACACACCTTTACGTGATGAAAAATATATTCCTCGACATTCCGTTTGAACCTAACAATGGCAGCTGATTAATCGTCGGCGACAATCCCGAAGATAACCGATGTTGACACGAATGATTCTGATGCTGATCGGGGTGGATCGGGTTGTATCCGGGTCATTAAAATATGGACGGCGAGGTGAGATAAAATTCTAGTTACCATCATTATTTTGGCATTGCTAACGATGTTATATGTTTTTAAGTTATGATAGTATGTTTTTTTAGTTTTGATAGTTTTAAGGGATCGCTCGAAACATTACGCAAAATTCCAAAGTCGGCTTTCTCCCTTCGAACCTTTCGTGTCAGACATCTTTCGTGCTTACCGGAAATATTGCGCTTGCGCATTTGATTTTGCCGAATGAGTTCAACTTTAGGTCATTGCATACGGAAATAATGTCGGGGAAATTAAGGTACGGGAAGACTTAAAGCAATATAAGCTGCCAAAATTGCAATTTTTTATAGTGGCATTAAAAGAGGTTAAATGAACGTTGATATGATTGAAAAAAAGAACTGCATCGAATTTCCTCTCTTATGCATCGTTTACACACCTTTACGTGATGAAAAATATATTCCTCGACATTCCGTTTGAACCTAACAATGGCAGCTGATTAATCGTCGGCGACAATCCCGAAGATAACCGATGTTGACACGAATGATTCTGATGCTGATCTGGGTGGATCGGGTTGTATCTGGGTTATTAAAATATGGACGGCGAGGTGAGATAAAATTCTAGTTACCATCATTATTTTGGCACTGTTAACGATGTTATATGTTTTTAAGTTATGATAGTATGTTTTTTAGTTATGATAGTTTTAAGGGATCGCTCGAAACATTACGCAAAATTCCAAAGCCGGCTTTCTCCCTCGCTTCGAACCTTTCGTGTCAGACATCTTTCGTGCTTACCGGAAATACTGCGCTTGCGCATTTGATTTTGCCGAATGAGTTCAACTTTAGGTCATTGCATACGGAAATAATGTCGGGAAAATTAAGGTACGGGAAGACTTCATTTCAACTGTCGAACATTTTTGCATTTAATGCAAAAAATACAACATGTCAAAAGTTTAATCGATAAAATCAGGTATTAGAAGGTAGATGTTTACAAAATTTTCGATTAAATTTTATGACCCCAAAATAACAATTTTGACAGCTTATATTGCTTTAAAGGGTAAATTACTACATGCTTGTCTAAGTACTCTGTTTGTTAAGCATCGAATTCTATTCACCTCGAGGGTCATAACACGCTTTTCTGGAGTTTCGAGCCTAAGCGACACGTGGTTAGTAATCGATTAGAATTCCTTGCATTCATTGACAGTATTCAATGTATGCAAAGTGGAACACATTGGTTTTTGGAATGATATTTGATTGCGAGGTGCCTTGATGATGATTGAAAATGATCGTTTGCGTGCTATTTCGATGCTGGAAGCTTGGATATCCCAGAGCAATGTTGAAAGGCAGTTTTGGAGTTCATATAAACATATAATATTGTAAATATTGATGTGTGTTGTGTATAGATTTTACCAAGTGGCATAGTTCTGTATATTCTATTAAAAATTAGTGGATATTGGGTTTACAAGGACAATGAAATGCAGAACATGAGGTCTGGAAGGAAACAAATGACAGAAATACATTAAGGACATATTTGTCAATTTATTCGAAACCCTGTGTACGGTCAGAAAAGGACAGATTCTCCAGAATAAAGGTCAACACCAACACAGTGTCGGACAGCAAATTTACCACCATTGTGAAACAGAGTCATTAGCGGGTAAAACCCCCTCGGTTGGTCACACAAGCTCGGATTCGACGTGGTATATGCTCCTAAAGAGACGTCCCAGGTCATTTTGGGGAAGGTTATTCAATTTTTGTTGCAATGCTGCAACAAGTTCCTGGACAATGGCAGAAGGGTGTTGACGTTGGCGTAGCCGCTGTCCAAGCATGTCACAGGCATGCTCGATGAGGGGAAATGGACCATGGTAATGTGGTGTTTTTTCTGCTGTTAGAGATAATCTGCAACGCTCCTGGCCCTATGGCATGTGGCATTGTCATCGTGAAAAATGAAACGGCGGCCATAATGACGTGCAAACGGCACAACATGGGGTGTCAAGATGTTGTCCCGGTAGTACTACCCTGTGACACGTCCAGCAGCAACATGCAAGTCTGCTCTGCCGGCAACAGTGATGACTCCCAACACCATTACAAATCCAACTCCATACCGATCATTTCGAATGACGTTAACGCCATGGAAACGTACATTGCGTCGGGGCCAAACCCTCCTGCGTCTGTCCAGGAAGTCCACAGTGAACCTAGACTCATCTGAGAACATTACCTGGTTCCATCGGCGATTATCCCAGCGTTTATGGTGACGATACCATTGGAGTCTGGCCCTAACGTGACGATCCCTCTAACAGGGAATGGCACGGTGACTTCCTCTAGAGTGGTCTTACCTTCCAATTCGAGACATGCAAATTTGTGGCACAACACCCTTGATCATTAGTAGCATCCCGTGCAGATCATGGGAGTGCAATTGATGTGTTTGGGTGATGAATTTCTTTGGAAATGCTTCCTTATTAAGGAACTATAAAACACGGAGGTCTCTGATTATATTTAGCTCTCAATTACAAACATAATATAATCATGATTATATATAGCTGTCAGTTACAAAATAACGTAATTCTGAGAATATTTAGCTGTCAATTACAAAGATAATGTAATCATGATTATATATAGCTGTCAGTTACAAAATAACGTAATTCTGAGAATATTTAGCTGTCAATTACAAAGATAATGTAATCATGATTATATATAGCTGTCATTTACAACGATTATGTAATCATGGTTATATATAGCTGTCATTTACAACGATTATGTAATCATGGTTATATATAGCTGTCATTTACAACGATAATGTCGTCAGGATTATATTAGCTGCCGGGGATTACATTTGGTTCTCTCTCTATATATATATTGTAAATTCTGAACGTTACGTGTTTCATGCGAGTGAATGACCTCAGAATTGATTAATTTGTAAACTTTTAATGGCTGCGTGAATTACTAATGAATTTGTTTTAAATTGCTGATAATTCTGTATAAATTACTGATGGAGATATAAATTACTAATGGAGATATAAATTACTGATGGAGATATAAATTACTGATGGAGATATAAATTACAGATAGATGAATGAATTACTAATGCTGTGATAATATGGGTAACTTTTGCAAGCTGCAATGAGTTACAAACAGTCTCTGTTTATACAGTATCAGCATATTAATGTCTCACTTTCATGTAAATTATACATCTTGTCACATGTGACATCATACGACCAATTTTGATCTATGAAAATGCCATACGTATTTCATTTTCTACTCGTAGTATTTTTGATCTATCGATTTCATATTTTCATTTTAAATATCAATGTCTACTTTATGAGATGATTAGTTACATATTAGCTACATATTAGCCACATATTAGCTACATATTAGCCACATATTACTTAATATTAGCTACATATTAGCTACATATTAGCTACATGTTCACCTCGTAAGTTGACAATTCTTCCTCATATCATACCGTATAAATCTGGCGCGTTGAAAATAAGACATCTTTTGGCAGAATAGAAAAATTCGCAAAAATAAAAATGCCGACATTTGTATTCATATAATGATACATTTGTTAAATGAAACAAAACTTCAGGATTTAATTACTTTGAAGATTAAGAATCATTCATTAGTACGAGTGTAAGAAAGGAATTTTCCACCTCGGGGGTCAGGAATCACAGTCGTGGACGAGGCTTGCCGATACTTGACTCCAAGGTGGGAATTTCCCATTCCTACGCGAGTAAATAATGCGGGATTATCTTTACTCGCTATAATACAGGGGCAAACAGGCTTGTTTAGATCAAGATCTCTGTTTGTAATTATATTCTTTAAATCACATTTAAACTTCAAGCTGATGGTATAGTTGCAAAGATCGTCTTCATAAATGGTGAACACCTTGCTTACTACATTTTTAAACAGTTATAGAGTGATAATGTGTCAAATTGAGATGTACATGAAAATTCAACATTGTGTATTGTGTCGCATGGTTTAAACTTCAGCGACCGACAGATACAATTGTACATCCAACAAATCGTTTTTATTTAACGACTTCATTTAAACATGGTAGAATTTAGATGGTTGGGAAACAAAATTTATTCATCAAAATACATGCGATGTCATATTCATCGATTTCATGAATGTTTGAAACAAAAATAGATGAGCGTTCAATATGTTTTTCTACTCCAAGCCTGGGTTTACGTGTCTCTGGGAATACAATGCGCACGCATACAAGCATTTAACATGTTTTATACTATTCAAGTACACAAGTAGCCAAATTATTTTGCATAATTATGTAACATAGGATTAGTTATCAATAGATCTATGCAGAATTGAGTACCGAGTAAAGTTCACCAATAAGAATGGTAACCAGGAAGTACATACAGGTTGTGACACTCGCCATGCGCATGGCAGCATTTGTTTTGTTAGGCTCGTCATCATATGTTCCAAAAAGACGAGTAGGTCCACCACTTCCGTCAAAAATCTTCATAACGGGCATATAAACGATGCTTCCACTTTCCGGAATGTTGTCCAGATTCGCAACATTCTCTATTCCCAAAACGTTATATTTCCCCAGGACCACGTGACTGGGAAATGTTTTGGTTTGTCCATAATCCATGGAGGGAGTGTCCACTCCTACGGCGATGACTTGTCGTTTGGATATTAACCACGTGACGGCATCCTCGTGCCAGCCAGGGAAATGAAGCTTAGTAGTATCCATATATTGAGAAGTTCCAAAGATAAGAGTTTTGTTTGGATATTTGTGAGACCAACCGGAATTCATTAAAATCACGGCGTGTCTGGGAATCTCTCCGTGTTTATCCTCCCATGCGATCAAGTCATCGACAGACACTCTACAATAAATGAAATAAAATGGATTCCAAAAACAAATTATATATATATATATATATATATATATATATATATATATATATATATCTCTGTGTGTGTGTGTGTGTGAAAATGAATTTGGTCACTCCAGCAACGCTCAAGTCCAAGAAATATAGAAATAAGAAATATTCATGTTGAAACTGTACTTGGTAACTCCAGCAACGCATATCATAGAAACAGCCAAGTCATAACTGAAGCGCACAGAAACCATAACCAATCTTTACTCTTTGGGGTCTTCGCGAGAGTGACCGGTCGATAGGAGATGCTTACTCCTCCTAGGTACCCGATCGTACCTCTGATGTGTCCAGGGGTCCGTGTTTGCCCTATGGTCGTACCGTTATAGGATTTATGAAATTGATCACTTTTAGTTATCTTCACTACATATGGTCCATGTTAATGAATATCAAAATCACTGATATTACACAATAGAACTAGTTTTGCGTACGGGCGGAACGTTTTCATCCAAACATTTACTATGCTCGACAGACAGTATGTGGTGTCTACTTTGACTTCACAATGTGACGTACTATAGATGAAAAGCTATGACATCAGAGAAAGAGTAAACGTTAAATCCTTTACAGTAAAATTGGCAAGATAAGACACAGAGGTTTCTATGCTTTATCATTATTGTTGTGCCGATATCGCCAGTTCATCGGAAAATTTACTATCAAAATGTAATCGATTCCATGGATAATATTTGCCATGCACAGATTGATATACTTGATGCTAAAAATTTAAGCAGTATGAGCTGTAATCGGTGGCAAATTTTGAATGTAGATTCCAAGCAATTTATATGAGAAGACACTTTTTAATCATAACAGTAACGTAAACTTGCAACATTCAACCCTGCTATTTGAATTCTTTATCGCACACTTATTTGTCGGAGGGTTTTACGAAGATAACCATTAGTCAAGGAGTCACTGCGAGATGGTTAAAAAAAAATGAAAGGAAATCGAAAGTGGAATCGGAGGCAAGCGTATCTCATGTCTGCAAAAATGTTTATAAATTAAATGATTACAATTAATGATCCCCAATGTAAATTGTATACTAAGTTAGTCTTCTTCCTTCTTTTTCAACATCAACAACTATTTATGTACTAGCAGAACGTCTCCGAGAATTTGACCTAGGGTCACTTGCGTACCATGATTTTCTCCATACAAACACGGTCTCGCAAGACGAGTCATTATTTTGTTTCTAAACAATTATGTTGTAGGGAATGAAACTTTGTTATTTCATCTTCAATATCATTTTATTGATAGATCCAGAGTGAAAGAATATAGACTTTGCAATTCAATCATTTGGAAATTTTTTATCACTGATTTGGGATAGTTTACCTGTAATCCGGATCGTTCGTAACTTTGGATTTGACATTTATAACGACCCCTGGTCCATACAATTTTTCTATGGGAATTTGATGGGTCTTCCAACCGTCCTTTGAAAAGTGGGCCGGTGCGTCTACGTGAGTCCCCATGTGTTCTGGCATGGCAATATAGTTGTTTTCAAGCCTACAATAAGTTATTCAGTCTGAACCCATATATAATGACCATTACATGCACATTGTTAAAAACGCAACTGGTTTCTCCATCATGTTTTGCATTCACACACACAAAGGATGTATGCATTTCAAAATCATTATATTGTAACATACTATGAAAATGATTTCTGAAGCCTACCTCCGATTGTGACAGTCTGTTGTTTCAGAAATGAAAAAAAAAAAAAAATAAAATCGATATACTGAAAAAGACTTGAATTATAATTTATTGATACTCCCTATCAGATTTTATTGTAATAATTTATTCTGACTGTCTCTCCAAGAAAAGATTTTAGGAACCTATCCAATCAATAACAGGTTTTCTACACACCCACCCACCCACCTCGAAGACAACATTGAAAAAGATATGATGATATTTCAACAATTTTCCCAAAATAAAACCTTCATAAATAGAACTTACTTTTAATCAAATTTACTAAATATTTATACGATAATGTGTGATAGGGCCTTAAGAGAAGATCAGTTCCTCTTCTCAAGACTAGCGGGGTCATGATTAGTCATATTGACACGCAAATATCATCAGGTAGTGTTGATTCCAATATATTCAAATCATGGCTCCAGAGGATAAAATGAGGCCACGATAAGGACTAAATGATTTACATAGCAATATATGAGGAAATTGATCTTCATCATTGATACTTGTGTTCATGAAAAATTAACATTTCATATAATAAGTGAAATGAAAAATTATTTGTAGACGCTGTATTACTATTATTTTTTTTTTATTTTACTATTTTTCTTATTACATGTATATACTAATTATAGCGTCATTTTGAACTAAAACAATAGTTTTACAACTCGTTACTCTATTATCTTGCAGTTCTACGTTATGAAAACATTAGCATGAAACAGGACGTAGATGTACAGATTGACATGCACTGGGGTATATGTATCCCAATGTCACGTTGTAATTTCTTTTTATTTACCGGGTGGTAGCAAAATATGAAAAAATTAACAAACATTAAAAAAACACAAATAAAATAAGTAAATAGATAGATAAATAAATAAATAAATAAAAATAAAATAAGTAAATAGATAAATAAATAAAAATAAAATAAGTAAATAGATAAATAAATTAAAAAAAAATTAATAAATATAATAAATAAACATTAAAAATAAAAGCAATCCCCCTCCACTCCCTGTATTTGATTAGTCTGCTGGGAATGCCCGTCTAGTCCAACAACCAAAACGAGGTTGACTATACCTAATCGCTTTCATTCAGTCGTCCGCATTTTTTGCATTATTCCATCGCCTTGTAACCGATTTGTTGCGTTTCTGATGGCCTCTACTTTGCCAATTTCTCGTATGAAAAAAAAAAAAAAAACCTTTCTAGTCATTGATAAATGCACATTTTGGTGACGTATGTAAAGTGTGTGTTATGTGGATTCGTAAAATCAAAATAATTTTGCAATTATTTGAACCATTATGAAAACACCTGATTTAACGGCAAGAAATTTCGAAATTTGGAAACATGCAAATTAAATGGATTACATATATGCACTAATATTTGTGGGAATAATAATGCAAGTCTCATATATTGTCACTACTATACAAATATCTTGTACAATTTTTAACTAGTTAAAGGATCATCCCGTGGGGATCCGGGTTGTTAGAATAGATCCCCAGCACCCCCTAGCTTGTTGTAAAAGGCGACTAAATGGGGCGGTCCTTCGGATGAGACCGCAAAAACCGAGGCCCCGTGTCACAGCAGGTGTGGCACGTAAAAGATCCCTCCCTGCTCAAAGGCCATAAGCGCCGAGCATAGCCTAAATTTTGAAGCCCTTCACCGGCAATGGTGACGTCTCCATATGACTGAAAGATTCTCGAGCAGGACGTTAAACAATATATAATCAATCAATCAATAGTTAAAGGATCGACACACAAATAACCCCAAAGTTACTCGCTATCAAACGCGGGCGGCTTTCAGCATGTTAGGCTTATTTCATAATGCTGATATGTGAACGTTTAATTGTGATTGTATAAAAAAATAATTTTGTATTTGAATACCCCAGTATATATGATGTGTGTGTGTGTGTGTGTGTGTGTGTGTGTGTGTGTGTGTGTGTGTGTGTGTGAAATATGAATGGCTTAAACAGAGGGCACTTCTATATTTTGTGAGAAAAGAAAACTTACAGTAATCATTTGATCGTGATTGATACTGATTTATACTGACTTATACTGACTCAATAAAGCGTTGCCACTCAGTACGTTATTCAAAAGTTTGAATTTAAAATCTTTTAATTTTGTTGCTATATATACTCTGCAAAAAAAGAAACGCATAATGGATTTTTTAAGATTTTAGTAGATGTATTTTGGATTATGATTTGACAATAAAAAATGTAGATATTCACTAGAATTGTTTCAATTGAAAAAAATTACAGTCCAAACCTTAGATATTGGTGGAAAAAAAGTCAGATCATCACAGTTAAGAACACTTCCTGTCACGTTTAAGTTAGTACCGTGTATGACCACCTCGAGCTGCCAACACAGTTCTGCATCTCCTTGGCATAGAGTCAATCAATGTTCTTACGTTATTGCGTGGAATTGTTCGCCATTCCTGTTGTAACATTTGACGGAGCTGATCGAGGGTCTGAGGCGGAGGTTGGCGCAGGCGCACACGTTTATCCAGTTGGTCCCATAAGTGTTCAATCGGATTCAAATCCGGTGATTTGGAAGGCCATAGTAGCACATTAATGTTGTTCTGCTGAAGGTAGTCAATTGTTAAGCGGGCTGTGTGAGGCCTAGCATTGTCATGTTGGAATAACTCCCTCTGTCGGTCAATTACGCGCATAAGGTGAAGTTGGAGAATTTCGTCTCTGTACCTTTGAGCCGTTAAATTGCCCGGGACATGTACCAGTTCTGTTTTACGGTCATTAGAGATCGCCGCCCACATCATGACGCTACCTCCACCGAAGCTATCCACTTCTTGGACACACGAGGAAGAGAAACGTTCATTCCTGCGCCGGTATACACGGATTCTTCCATCACGTTTCTGTAGCAGAAAACGGGACTCATCGCTGAACCAGATTCTACGCTAGTTGCGGAATGCCCAGCCCCTCAATCTGTTGCACCATCGGACTCTTTCTCGTCTGTGTAACGGTGTCAAAACTGCTCCAAAATACGGTCTTCTGGGTCTAATGCCATATTGTCGAAGTCGGTTGCGGACTGTTTGCGAGCTGATTCTTCTCAATCCAGGTATTCCGACTGCAGTAGCTGTTGCAGCAACGGTTCGATTCCGTAGATGAAAGACCCGGATGTAGCGATCTTGTCCAGGAGTCGTAATGCGAGGTCGCCCACTCCTCGGTCGGTCA
This sequence comes from Ostrea denselamellosa, assembly GCA_024699665.1. NCBI lineage: Eukaryota > Metazoa > Mollusca > Bivalvia > Ostreida > Ostreidae > Ostrea > Ostrea denselamellosa. Next base: position 9,316,739 of record JAMZEH010000017.1, on the reverse strand, counting down.
TTAGTAGAGCCAGTCTGTTGGAATCTGTTCCACAGCCGAGAAATTGTGCTCTGATTTACGTTTTCAGTTCGTGCAATCTCACTTTGGGATACTCCGGCCTGGAGACGGCCAATGACGATATTTCGAGTAGCAGGGTCCAACCTTGGCATGGCAGCATTTTAACGTTATGATGAATTCAAGCTTCAAACTTCGTCCTTTTATACGCTTTAATGTAGTGGTTGAATTAAGCACAAAGTTCTCGTGAAAAACGTAAGCCAAATTCCATGGCGATAGAGGCGATGTGCAATTTTAGAGAGTCGCCGAGCTAATTTGGCAGAGAGCCAAATCAAATGAACAGACCTTTAAAGTTTCATACTTACCTGTAAAAAATCAATTACTCAATTGACCATTTCAGTTTACCTGGTAAAATACATAATTTGCATTTTTAAAATTTCAAAAGGGCTATGCGTTTCTTTTTTTGCAGAGTATATTATATATTATTCCTATTTTATTTTACTGTTGAAAGACCGATCACGGTGGCTCAGTGGTAGAGCTCTCGCCTCGTGAACGGAAGGTCGTGAGTTCGAGCCCCGCTCGGGCCGGCCGCGTCAAACCTAAGACGTTAAAACAGGTAGTGATTGCTCCTTCGCATTACGAAGTGAGAGTCACGGGTCTTTCGGATGGGACCTTATAAACGGAGGTGCCGTGTCGCAGTAGGTGTGGCACGTAAAAGAACCCTCACTGCTAAAAGCCATTAGTGCTAAGCATAGGTCTAAATTTGCAGCCCCGTCACCGGTAATAGTGACAGTCGCCGGATAGCTGAAAAATTGCTCAGGCGACTATAAATAATAATAATAAAAAAAAAAAAAATACTGTTGAAAGCTATCTAATGACTATTGTATGATTACACCGTACTTGACTTTTCTTTGACATAAGACTCAAATCGCTAATTTGTACTTCGAATTGATTCAGTACAAAGTTTAAATCAACGTACTAGAGTTTGAAAGTATTCATTGATTACTAATACTTTATATAAAATGTTTGAAATATTCATCAGTTGTTTGACTGATAAAGCTTTGGGAACCTTTAATAAAAGTTCAATATCTACACCACCTACAACACAAAGATCTGTTGTAAAGTGCAGCATCCAATTCGATGTTACATGCTCCAAATGAGGTTACTTGTTTCACTATATACAAAAATTGTTTATCCGGTAGAACTCACATATAAATCGCGATATAGTACTTATTATCATCACGAAGAATTTACGAAATATGAAGTTGTTTTTTTTCACTAGGAGACAAAACGTTGTACTGTGGCGATGTAGGAATTTTTCCAGGTCATATTTATCTTAAAACATCTATCAGAGTGGGCATCTGTGGAACGAGTATACACAGAGATAATTTTGGGAAAATCTGTGTATGTTTGAGGATATACAGCTGTCAAGTATTTGCAATATCAAAAATTGTGCAAGTTAGGAAATTTCTCTATTACCTGATCAATATCAAAAAAAAAAAAAACATTAAAAAATTTTGTGAATTCAATGATTTCAAATTGTACGTCACATGAAATAGAAATTGAAATTCTGAATGATAAACTAAGTATTTAATTCACACAGTTGAACTGTAGATTTATTTTTATTCTTCTTCTTATTATTTTTTAAATGGTTTCTTTTTATTTTGTTTGTTGGTTTTTGTTTTTTATTTTATTGTTTTATATATTGTGTGGTTGTTTTGTTTTATTTTTTTGTGGTATAAATT